>APFE030052930.1:0-23495 GCA_000404065.3 Pinus taeda | reverse complement strand
GCTTGTGAGGAGAGATTACCATCCTTTCTTGTTTCATTTGGAAGTAGGTGAGCTTGTCAAAGTAGAGGAAAACTCTTGTTGGACCCTGGGAGGAAATTGCACAACAACAAGGCTCAGGTTGTAATGGTTTCTTTTGTTTCCTATTAATACAAATAAGTCCATTCTTCTCAATGATTTGTTATTAATGAATTGTTTCATATGCTCGTTGGTCTATATGTTGAATATGTTTTGTTTTATGAGATATTCAGGTGTTATGTAATCGTTTGATTGTTAGTGTATGCAGGTTTCAAAGTGAAGGAGGAGCTCATTTGGATCGACGAGGCTAGACTACTACAACAACGTTGGACTACAGGTAGGATCTAAAACACTTGGTTTCTCGTATGATATGCATGTTTAGAGAAGGACTGCTCTTAATTGTCTTGTTTGTCACTAGAAAGTCTTAGGCTTCTAGGGAGGTTGGTTTTGTCCGCAAGATCAACTCTTTCCGCATGACAAATACTAACATTGCTATTCATAGGAACATATCTAGAATTCTAGGCTTCCAAAGTGACTCTCTCCCCTCGAAAAAATACCTAGGGGTTCCATTAACTACAAAACCGTTACACAAGAGTATTTGGGAGCTGATGATCTGTAAGCTGCAAGACAAGACTAGTAAATGGACAGTAAGATAATTAAACTTGGCTGGAAGGTTGGTCCTCACAAAGGTTGTGCTTCAATAAATCCCAACCTTTATGCTTTCAGCTTCCCCTGCCCCTAAAGGAATTCTGCATCAAATGAGAAACATTCAAAGAAAATTTCTTTGGGGCAAGGGGGAAGAAAAGAAGAAATGGGCCTTAGTTGCCTAGGATAAAATGTGCAAACCCAAGAACCACAGGGGTCTTGGATTGGATGATCCTGAGATTCTTTGTAGGTTTCTAGGGGCAAAACTATGGTGGCGATGGATAAAGAAACTAGAAGCACAATGGGATATCACTTGGAAGGAAAAATATGCAAATAATTGCCTAGATAATGAGCACATAAGGATGGATGGGAATATAAGAGGATCTCATATTTGGAACAAATCCTGGGATAATAGAAGCTTAATTCAAGACCATAGATTCTGGGAAATTAGAGAGGGATACTTAGCCTTGTTCTGTGAGGATAGATGGCAACAAGAACCTATTCTATTACAGGAGGACTTTGTGAACCTCAAAGTAGTGATAGATACCAAGGAGCTCACCCAGGTAAAGGATTTTTGGGATCAAAATTATAGTTCAGGGAAATGGAAAAAATGGAGAAATCTTGAACTCCAAAATGATAGTCCTCTAAAAACTAAGGCAAAAATACTAATGAAATTGTTAGAGCAAAGGAAAATTCTAGTTTCAAGGTGGGATGACCAGCTGAGATGGGGCAACTACAATGAGGGGAAATCTAATCTCAAAGAAGCTAAACTCATTCTCCTTGAACTTGATTCCCAGGCTCCTGACAGGATTTGGAAAAACCTTTGGAAGCATCAAGGTTGGATGAAAATTAAACTTTTTCTGTGGCTAGTTCTGCAAAGAAAAATCCTAACCTGGGACAATATCAAGAAAAGGGGTTTCCTTGGGCCTTCTAGGTGCCTACTCTGTGAGGCTTAGGAGGAGACCATGAAACACCTTCTCAACAATTGCATTTTTACCTCCAGATTATGGGATTCTTTTGCAGCTATCTTCCAACATTCTGATAGAGATATTGGAAGTATTTTCAATACTCTCACCAAATGGCGAAAGAACTTTTTGGATAATGAAGTTCTTGGTTCAGCATGGGCTCTTACACCAAGCTTCATTATTTGGAAATTTTGGAAAGAAAGGAACAATAGAATCTTCAAGAATGTTAAGAAATCTCCCCAGTTTATTTATGATCTGATCCTAAAACAGATTAAGGAAACGGTCAGCACTACCATTCGAAATCTTCCCTCGAATCCCCCTTCTGCTGTAGACTAGAGGATTCTTTGTAGGCTAGAGTTTTAGGGTCTCGTTCCTCAGGGCTTAGTCAGGAAAGTTTCTTTTGTGGATCCTGAACTAGACTTCTGGCATCCTCCCCCTAAGGTCTTTCTAAAATTCAACATTGATGGAGCTTCCAAAGGTAATCCGAGCAAGGCAGGCCATGGAGGAGTGTTAAGGGATGACACGGGAGATATTCTGTTTATCTTCCATTGCCACTTAGGAAAGGCCACCAACAACATGGTGGAGTTAATGGCCATGGAACAATGTCTTGAGCTTATGGTTCAAGAAAATCGCCAAAATACGATCATTGAAGCTGACTATGAGCTGGTCATTAACTCAGTTAAAATAATAAGCTGGTGAACAAAATCGGAAAATGCCTTTACAAACTGGAGGCTAATTCAAGACTTACAATGGTTTCAAAGCCATCTACAAAGACTGAGAACAATTAGTTTTGCTCATATGTGAAGAAAGGCCAATAAACTAGCGGATTTGCTAGCCAATCAAGGAGTGATCTGCACAGATGATAGGGTAGTGATGAATTGGCGAGATTACCCTAGAAACAGACTAAAGATAGAGTGTCAAAACTAAGCAAATGAAGACAAAATAGTGTTCCTTAAAAGAGCCATGGAGGAAGGCACAGTTAACCAGGAGTTGTTTGATCAAAGGCAAACTCACAATGGGGTCTTTTGAAAGTGGTCGGGAGTGGTTAACCGACGATTCCCAAATAAATTGGTTCAATGAAATTTCTAATTGTGTTGATGAGGAAGAAAGGGCTTCAGGGGTTGCAGGAAGGCAAGCACTGAATGTTTCACGCATGGGGTCAAGGAGGTCGGTTGATGCGAGCGATTAGCAGCAGGTGACACTTGAAGACCGCAAAACTAGAGTTTTTCCAATTTTTCCCTGTTCCCCGTGACCTGAGTGGTTTTCAGGTGATCGCAACCCTCACAAGCGAGAAGCGGTTTTCCCCTTTCGGGGGCGATCCCACTCAGAGAGCTATACGTGGCGGTGGGGTCGGGAGGAAAACCACCCTTATCGCACGTTAACTCCCATGAATGTTGGTGGGTGAAATATCTATCTCCTCGTTGGATCTCCTATGGCGAATCAATGGACCAGATTGCTTGTGCAGGGTAATGAACCCTTGCGGTAAAGAGTGAGCAGTTTTTCATGGTGCTTTGGTCTACAATCGTTAGATTGATTGGAATGATTCAACGGTAAAGATTTTGGAGGAAGACTAGGGTTGGTTTGAAAAGAGCTTCCCAAGGTAAAGGAAAAAAAAGAGCTCACCATGCAGGCAACCGAACCAAAGTTTAAGATTTCGGGTGAATTTATGGCCTTTATTTGCAGTCAACCATAAGGTCTTTTTGAGTATTGTTTTGATGGGGCTTTCCCCAGTCACCAACCATGAGATTTTTGATGTATTATATGTACTTTATTTTTTTATTAATGAAATGGAAGGTCCAACTCTTGCATTAGCAAAAAAAAAAAAACAAGGGTATATACTATTTACTCTATCTTGTGTAATCTGATTTAATATGTACTAACATATAAAATTCCATTTCTGCTATGTTCTAACACTCCATATTAAATTCCTCTAAATGCATTTTCATGATTGATGGAGGCAAGCCCTTAGTAGAACCATTAGCACTTCGGATCAATGAACAACATAAATTCAAAAGAAAAGAAAAGAATCTGGAAATAAAAAACAATATGATTCCTGCAATAAAAGGTTTATTTTACACAAATCAAAACAAAATCTATTCTTTGCTGAATGTAACTAAAACCAGAATAACATAATAACAGGGCTATTGAGCACAAAGAATGTCAGACTTGGGAACTTTACAGCTAATTAAAGTACTGTTTTGGCGAGAGAAACACAGAGTCAATTACAACAATGAGAACCAATTCCATCTACTATAGAGCATGGTGGATATGTGAAGGAGACCCATTAATCGATGCAGTCCTACATTATCACTCTCAGTGTTATATCTCCATTTCTTTCGATGCAAATAGTGGATTATTAGTCCCATATAAGAGAGACAGGTTCAGATATGCCATAGGGACAACCCTTAACATAAGGCTACATTGAAAAAAATTATAAGCAGCCATTGCAACCCTCCTGAGGATACTATTAAACATGAGTTGCATTTGAGCCCTCAACTTCAGCAAAATAAAAAATTCCCAGAATTTTATGTTAGATTTAAATCATTTTTTCTCAATAGGTGATTTTCCAAAGATGGGTGTTAGATAAAAAGAAACAACTGCTCCTAAAAACCCTAAGCTGTTCTTTGCCAAAGGCTCCGAATCCAAAGTTCTCCCCACAATTGGAAGTATCCCAAACGAAGCAAATAATAATAGCCACAGAGGAGAAAGAAGAACAACCCACTGCCATGAACCCTCCACTCTACCCTAAGGGCTAAGCTGGGCAGCAAACCCAAACACACAACCCCCAGCAATGGATGTCGAAAGATTTAAAAAGTAGAGGTCATCTGTCCAACAAGGTATGTTATTGCATCCCCCTTCCCTAACAATGCATTGCTTGATGGCATCAACTGTATTGAAAAGGGCTGCCTGATAGCCCTCTTTCGATACAAAAAAATGATTCCCATACCTGAATGGCAGCTCACTAAAGAATTGACGAGGAAGCCTGGAACCCACTGTTAATCCTATGTCAAAATTCAAGATGTTTGGGGAAGAGTTGTCCTCTACTATAATCACAGTCCTGTCATCAGGGTGCCATAGGTCCATGAAGGATTTATCTGAAGGAGATTGGGATGGCCCAGACCTTGTAAGGATTCTCATTTTCCACTCTGACTTGTCTTCCAAAGCCTACAACTCTTGTGAAATATTCACTGCTTGGGCTGGAGATAATACCCTGGCTATGTCAATAACATTGGTGAAGCTGTTGGGTAGCTGAAGGTCTGCGAATTTTATTGCTTCTATCTCTTTTGAGGCCATGTTGGATTGAGAGTCTAAGTTCAGGATTAGGGTAATTGATAAATATGGTGTCAACTGCACTTGCTGAATCAGAAAGGTGAACAAGAGCATGGATGTTGTTGATAGAGTTTTCTTACCCACATCCTTGAGAATGTTGTGTTTGTGTTGTGCATATATCAACTGAGAAATACCCTGGTTTTTGAAGGTGATCTGAAAGGGGTTGAAGTTGTGGGTTATTGAATCAAGTGTACATTGACTAATAGAGTATGAGTGTTTTATGTGATTGAAGGTGTGCTTGTAATTGAAAATGGAGAGGAAAGAGAATGACTTAAAAGAGATAACACAGCAAGAACTGAGTGGCACTTTAACTGGGGGTGGAGAAAGACTCATAATGCTCTTGATGGTTGCTTACTGAGGCTTGACCTTTAGTTTCCATGAGATAGTGGAGATGGGTCTAATCACGAAAGATCGAATTGACCAAAAATCTAAGCCATGTGATTCCACCTGTAAGGCTAGGCACACACCAAAATGAGGATACATAGACTAAGAAACTACGACACTCGGTCGTAGCAGGCACCGAGATATGCATAACACTCCTAATTAAATGTATGAGGGAAAACATTAGCATTATAGCGACCATCAATAGTGCCCTGAAATACCCACTGATAAATCAAGTGAATTGGTTGAGGTCACAAAGCCACAACGAGTCGAGGCTTACACCATGGCTACAGGTAGCGTAAATCAAAAAAGTAAATAGGGGAGTTATTTTTTTGAGAAAAGGGCTAATAATCCATACCTATAGATACATAGCACACTTGAAGAGAAGTTTGTGCTGGTTCTACTGGTATAGTTTGGTGAATTCCATTCCATTATGGATGCCCTAAACAGCCAGAGAAAAATAGTTTGCATGAGAACAAAACACGTTCCTTTGAGGAGCACAAAATGACAATAATAAGGAATTTAGGGAAAAATGATAAATGCAGACCTAAGAGTTTTCACCATGATGGTAATGGAATCCATTGTTCTCTTCTCCCATGAATACTTGAACCAGCTCGACGATACCAGCACACATCCTCTAACACATCCAAACCCATGAAAATTAGACAATATTGTAATGGCCATACCACGGGAATGTAAAATGAAGTAGTAAACACAAGAATGACATACCTATAAGCTATAGGGGAAGGCCTCATTGCCATACATCTACAAAATTCATGAGTCTGGAGTAACCATAGGGCATCTGTCCACCACTGGGAGAGAGGGATTCCAACAAAACAATCAAATGAGAAAGTAGGGTTTCGGCTAGACAAGAATGGCGCAACTCTAATATGGGCCTTAAATTTGGAGCAAGGCATCATAACTGTCTTCTCATCCCAAACCCAACTGAGAAGAATGAAAGAACATCAAGTTTCCGCAAATCGTTTCTGCAACAAATTGGTAACCACCTTGATCGAACAACTGAAACTTTTGCAATCATCTAACATATAATCTTGTGGTGCACAAGATGACAGGTGTGCAGAGAGGGGACTTGATTTCAGAGGGAAACGCCTTACGACGTAATTACACTGGCATGAGGAGCTAGCTAATTATAGAGTCAATGAACAGAGTGATTGAGTATTTGAGTATTAGTCAAGTCGAGTTAAGTGATAGACTTGTAGTTGCATGGGCATGCATGTCAACACGAGCCGTTAGACAAAAGAGATAAATACCCTTCACGAGATTCATTGTAAGCATCATTTACTCTTCACTGGGTTCATTGTAAGCATCATGTTTTGTGTGATAAATAGAAGAGCGGGAGCTTGTATTTTGTGTGAATTCATGCTTTGTCCCCTTTTCCTTTTCGGCAACTTGGTATGAAAGGGAGGTTACACTAGAACGAAGAAGTATGGATTTGTAGAGGTCCGTGTGAGAGAAAAAATCTATCTTTTGTTGTGGTTTTCGCATTCACGCATCCTACAGGTTATACACAGGGCGCTATAATGCAGTTAGGCTCCAAAGAAAACCCCATTAATAGTAAAAAAAATTATGCAGTTTGCATGCACGTGAGTTCCATGATTTTTTTAAGTGTTAAATCATTAATGCCATGCTCCGGACCGTGCATGGCATTTATCACACACCATTCTCACGAGAGGCGTGTTAATCAACAAAAACAAAACTGGTGAGATTCATATGTGTTGACTTCATATTGGTTGAGTAGGAAGCTTTATTAAACAAAAGCCACTTGTTTTTCTTAAATTCATCGGATTGGCTATTTAAAGGTGTGAGTGTTAGTATCTTTTTTAAGGTTTTATATTAAAGGTTTTGGGCTTGTTGGACACCTAATCCTCTAAGGGTTAGTGTGGAAGCTAAATAGCCAAAAGGAGTCCAAGGTACGACTTGGAATATGAAACCAAGTGTCGCTCCTATGTATTATAAATATGTATCATTGTGAGTAAGAAAATAAATCTAATGCTTATCTTTCATATTGCCTCCACCATGAATGTGTTTAACATGGTATCAGAGTAGGCAATCTCCCGCCCTGCTCAATTGTGAGGCACTTGTTTTTTGTCGTGTTTTTATACATGCTAGTCCTATACGTTTGTTCTAGTTTTCCATATTTGTCAAATCTCTATTGTTGAATGGGTTGGTCGAGAATTAAACGTTATAACATACCTTGAATTTTGTGAACTGCCTTAATATGCTTCTTTCTGTAGGTTGTCAATTTTTCCTATTCACTACCTCTCAAAGATCTGCATGTCCATTATTCTTCATATGTTCATTCATGTCTGAACTTGAGCATTTGCATTGTGCGCCTAAGCTAATGCTCCATTAATTTGGCCTTTGTTAGAAATCCATTTTCTTATTGTTGTCAGGGACGATTTCTATTATATATTTTTCCTTGAACAACAATTCGTCTGACCTTGTGCTTGTTGGCCTTCCCTTAGCACTATCGATGTTATTCTCTATTTTTCATTTGCTCATCAAACATGCTACCATACCCTGTTTGCTTGTCAGAACTGTTGCCCTCCGTCGTTTCTCTGTTTGAGAGCCAATACCTAATTCTTCCTTGAAGAACACTCTTCCTAACATTTGTGCACTTGATTGTTTCTTTGTGGATATACTGTATGAGGTCAATTGGGGGTCCATCTACATGTTGTTATAACCTATCATTCCATAATTCTCTGTCCTCCTACTACAAATCATTTGTGTGGTTTTTTGTCAGTGCTGTAGACTTTTGGCATTACATTGAATCATAGTCTGATCACTACGTTCCATACGTAGAGTTGAAAGGATGCATTGTATGGTATGTACATTTTATGTTGGGAAATGTGTTAAGGTTGGTTTGAATGGTTTGTGGTATACCTTACCATTGTAAAATCTATTTTGGATACCATATTTTTAGTATTGCAGTGTCCGGCTTAGCACCATACCACATCGCATATTATCATCCCACCAAGCCACCGTTGCTCTCTATCTCATGTTTTTTTAATATCTAATGTTGTATTACACCACCTCCTACTCACTCAAGGTTTATAGTCTATCCAAGGAAGTATCATTGCAGTTACACCATACCATCAGTCATAATCTATTCATTTAACATTTTCATGGCATTAGGCTGAATGTTGTCATTGTCCCAGCATTAAGTTGAATGTCGTCTGATACGTTGTGCCTCTTTGTGGCTCCCATTCAGCTGTATTCATTTAAAATTATGTATAAACGTTGTGTATGCATAGTTTCATGCCACCATTGGTAAATCTGTCTCCCATTGTGGTATGATAAATTAAATTCTCTTACAAAAACAACTACCTGAGTCTGGAGAATCAAAAGCACCACAGAATAGCTTTGGAGCGGGGTGGAGAGCAGAGAGACGCTACATTACATCTGAAATGGAATCGATTGAATTGAGTTGGAACACATAGTTACAAAGATACTCTATGGAAGTTGAAGCGATGGAGTTGAGTTGCAACACATAACTTCATACATACTCTTTGTATTCCACAAAGCCCAACCTATTGATTCCCATTTCAGAACAATTCTTGGACCTGCATATAACATCTTTGGTGGTGGAAGGCATATTCATGTTTTGGGCAAGAATTGATTCTTTTGCACAGGAAATGGTTTTATTGATATGATATTCATGTCACTGTACATGGAGCAAAAGAATTGTTGGGGACCTACTCCATGTGTTGGGTTGAGCGATTTCCTGAATGGGCACATTGGTTACTATCCTTCCACATCGATCGTAGAACTTGTTCACACTTGCTGATGGTCTTTGTGATTTGTTGATGACACATTTATTATTTGTTGTATTTGTCTCCAAATCTAATAAGAAATTATTGCCTGCGTTGCTTTCGACTATCTGTACAGGGAGCCGACCATCCATCTGTTGATTGAAATTCTCAAGTGGTAATGTACTCTAGTCAGAATTTGAAATCTAGAAAAATGGTAGGGATCATACAATGTCAAGCTCTGAAAGGGCAATGAATAGGTGTTGGCATTTGGGAATGAAAATGTGATTGAACAACTCTAGCATTCTATTGTTTCACAAGGGAGGGTCACTTTCTTTTCCCTGGTAACTCATCTGCCCATCGCAAGAACATGGACTAGCTGTGTTTTCTCATTGGTCATAAGAGCTATGTCTTTTATTTTCAATATGTTCTAGATGGGGTATGCATGTAATAACTCGCTCTAATGGTCACACTGTCCATACATACATTATCTATTCTCTTAGCGCAGTGAAGGCTCACATATTATTGTCATCTTTTATCTTTGAGACCTAGGCCTTTTATTTCCACCGGAAATGCGTATGGCCCATGCATATCCATTTGGATAGTACCTTCATTCCTATGAGTATTGTTGTTGCATTTGGAGCTTACCCTATTGCAGTTGTATTCATGCATGATATGTGCGTTGTTAACTCCTGTCTCATTTCAATCATAATGATGAGTTGGTTAAAATGACGACTTTCTATAGTGAATATGCATTGGAATGTGGTGGTGTGCTATATGTTTGAAGGTGAAGAAGGTGTGTTGGTGTGTTTACAATTCTGTGAGCACTGGTGTCATTCAAACTTTATATGCTACATTAAATTTATGCATTGGTTAATGGAGCATATGTTTTGAAGGTCATGGTATGTATATGTTGGAGAGTGCGTAATTCATGGTATGCTTTGCAAGTAGTATGTGGTATGGTGGCTCTTCTCTTTGCATTGATAGCTTGAATCGTATGACAAATGGCAAATTATATGCGCATTGAGTTATTTTTTAAGGTTACGTGGTATACATATGCTGATGTTTTCTTTACTTTGAATTATATATCTTGAAGTATAAGTTGTGCTCTTTCCAAAGCTGAAATTTTCTTGGTCAATGGTAATGTTGAATTTCTCAAGGTTCCAAATTTCCAGCGATAAAGAAAATATTCTTGACATAGTGTTGTGAGTGGGTGCTACTTCTTCATAGTTATGATCAGTTTTTAAAAGGTGTAATTTTGACAATGGAGAATATGACTCAAATTACTGAAGTATTAGAATTCTTGAAAACTTTGATGCATTCTATTGATCACGAAATAATGAAAATCAACAAATCCTCTCTGGCTAACATTAGAATTTGTCTGCAAAATGCATAAGGGAAGATAGAATTTTTGGATCTTGAATCTCAGCTTCAACAAAAGGAATTAAAAGAGAGGAGTCATCATTCTAAACCTGTTTCTGTTCAGAACAATGAAACAGACTTCCATAAGTAGCAAGTTGATTCAGATCTAGTTCCCAATAAAGCAACAAGGTTACATGCAGATGCAAAAATTCAGTCTGCATTTCTCAAGCCAATCATCAGACATTGGGAAGAGCTTGTCCATAACAAGCACAAAACTAGTCTTGGATATGACAAGGATGTGCCATTTCATATTCCAGATTACTCAAAGCCCATACAGTTTCAAAGTGCTGGATTCCTTCATGATAGTTCACCTTCAGTTGTTCTAGATTTTGCCCCTCTTCCATAGCAACAAATTGTGAAATGCCAACACTGTGACCGAGTTGGCCAACTGAAAGATCATTGTTTTGATCTTCATCCATGTAAGCACTATCATAAAACCAGTCATTCTTGAAACATATGCTTCAAAAACAAGCCTACTACAAGAATAAAGATTCATCTTGGATGGATCGCTTCTTGGCAATGGGGATCAACAACCAAGAAGATATTCGAGTCACATGTTAGAACTTGTTCTAGAGTATTGAATAGTCTTGTAGTTGATTTTTCTCCATCATCTCACCTTGTATCTAACTGGGGGGAAATGATGGTCATCTACAAGCTTCAAAGTCACATCAAGCAAGCCTGAGCCACAACCTGACACACCGGATTCAAAGTTGTAGCTAGAGACAAAGATGCCCCTAAGCATCCCTTAAGTTGGTGATATCTCTTCAAAGAATTGGGGACACTTCCTCTAGCAGAAGACTTCAGCTTCTTACCAGTTTTGGAAGAGTTATAGGAATTACATTAAGCATTCCAGAGTTGTTGGTCATCCTTAAACCATCACAGGTTAATACTTCCCTTTTCAGGTTGAAGTTCTCCCTTTTATGCGGGGTGAGACCTCCCTTTCATGGTTTAAGTTTTCCCTCTTCAAAACATTAGAAACACTTCCTCTAGTAGAAGACCTCAACTTCATGCTAGAAGTGGAAGAGTTCTGGGAACTGCACTAAGCATTCCAGTGTTGGTGGTAATCCTTAAACCATCGCTCTTTATACCAACATTTCAGAGAGAACATTCAACGTAGTGCTGCCATGCATTTTTTGCAAATTTTGTATTACAAATCTCTTCTTGGACTCATACATAACCTTCGGATTAAGGGGGGGATGTTGGACACCTAATCCTCTAAGGGTTGGTGTGGAAGCTGAACAACCAAAAGGAGTCCAAGGGACCACATGGAATATGAAACCAAGGGTCACTCATTTGTATTATAAATATGTATCATTGTGAATAAGAAAATAAATCTAATGCTTATCTTTCATATTGCCTCCACAATGTATGTGTTTAACAAGGTTTTATGATATTGAGAGCTTTTTGAAAAAGGTTTTTTTTTTAAGTTTTTTATAAATAAAAAAATAAAAAAAATTAGGGTCTTTATTATTACTAGGGTATTTAAAAAAAAAAAAAAAAATTGAAATAAAAAACTAAAGTTCTTTCTTTAAAATAATAATAAAAAAACCTTTGGGTTTTATTGAAAGGGGTAATTTAAAAAAAGAAATTATATAAGAGAATTTTCGGCTTTTTTCAAAGAGAAATTTTTGAAGAAATATGTCTTTTTCAAATTTGCAGCCCCAGTTCCCACCATTTATAGGGAAGGATTATGATGTGTGGGCCATTAAGATGGCGACCACATTGTAGGCACATGATGTTTGGGATTACGTCAAGTTTGGGTTTTCAGAAACTAAGAACAAAGAAGAGGAACAAGCTCTAAGTAATATAGAGAGGGAAGAATGAAAGAAAGACAAGAAGAATAATGCACATTCATTATAGCTTACTCAGTAGGGAGTGGATCCAGCAATGTTCTGGAAGATTATGATCACGTCTTCAGCAAAAGTAGCATGGGATACTTTGGCCACAAACTGTAAAGGTATGACCAAAGTCAATATTGTTAAGTTGTAGAATACTAGGAGAGATTTTGAAAGTTTACAGATGAAGGAAACAAAGGACATCGATTCTTTTATGGATCAGGTCATAACTGTCGTAAATTAGTTAAAGATTTATGGTGAAGAAATTAAAGATCAAACAATGGTTGAGAAGGTCCTTAGATCTTTGTCTAGCAAATTTGATGTTGTGGTAGCTATCATAGAAGAAGCCAAATATTTGACATCATTGACAGTTGATGAGTTGAAGGGATCAATTCTATTGCATGAGGCAAGAATAGACAAAAATAAGGATTCCACTTTAGATACCGCTTTCAAGAGTCAGGTTTCTATTTGAAGAGATGGAGGTCGAGGAAGACGTAGATTGAGAGGCAGAGGACAAAGTGGAAGATATGGTGGTTATAAAGATGGCTGAAAAGAGCATAAATATGAATTTGGAAGCAACTATAGAAGCTTCAACAATAATCAAAGAGCTGACAAATCAAAGGTGAGATGTTATTACTGCAAAAAATTTGGTCGTTGTGCTCATGATTACAGGAAGAAAATAGTTGATCAAGGGTACCAGAGAACTAACGTCACTATAGAGAGTACTAACTCCATTTTACTAGCCTGCCATACCATGCATGAACTATTTGCTAATGTGTGGCTATTAGAGAGTGGTTGCAGTAACCACATGATAGGCAACAAGGATTTGGTTGCAAATTTCGATTAATCTGTGAAAACAAAGGTAAAGTTGGGGACTGAAAACACTATAGAAGTAGATGAAAAATGGTCAACATTCAATCTCAAAGGTATATTATGTTTCTAGTCTCAAACATAATTTTTTAAGTGTTGGTCAATTGACACAGAAAAGATAAAAGTTATCTTTCAAGCTCAAGAAGTTGTTATATATGACAAGCCCCCAAGAAAGAAGTTGATAACAAAGGTGCAGATGATAAGGAATAAACTCTTTCCTCTAATTTTGAATTACAGTGGTCAGGTGAGTTCTTTTACAGTTGCATGTTCTGATGATTATTGGTTATGGCACTTTCAATTTGGACACTTGCAATTTTTTGGTTTAAGATTGTTGCAGCAAAAACAGATGGTTAGAGGATTACCTCCCATCAAAGAGCCTACTAGTACTTGTGAGTGTTGCACCTTGGGAAAACAACACTGTGAAATTTTTCAAAAGGGAGTTACATATAGGGCAAAGCAACCTCTTGAGCTAGTGCATATAGACTTGTGTGGCCCTATGAGGACATAGTCGATTGGTGGAAGTTTCTACTTCCTCACTTTCATTGATGACTACAGTAGAAAGACTTGGGTTTACTTCTTGAAGCACAAATCTGAAAATTTTTCAAAGTTCAAAGAATTCAAAGCCTTAGTAGAGAACCAAAGTGATCGATAGATCATGGTATTGAGGTCAGATCATGGTGGAGAATATGACTCAAAGGCATTTCGTGATTACTGAAAATAACAAGGGATCAGAAGATAATTTACAACCAGGTACACATTGCAGCAGAATGATGTACCAGAGAGAAAGAATAAGACAATTATGAACATGGTAAGAAGCATGTTGAAAGGAAGTAACTTGTCTAATGATTATTGGGCAGAAGTAGTTGCATGTGTTATGTATGTGATCAACAGATCTCCTACAAAGAGTGTGATGAACAGAGTACCAGAAAAAGAATGGTTAGGTATGTATTGCAATGTATCTCATCTCAGAATGTTTGGATGTGTAGCTTATGCACACGTGCCTAAGGAGAGAAGAGGCAAATTAGATGATAAAAGTGAAAAATACATATTCGCTAGTTATAGTGTGCAAACAAAAGCTTACAAATTGTATAACCATGTCAGAAAGAAGGCCATAATTAGTAGAGATGTTGTGTTGAAGGATCAAGAGTCATGGAATAGAACTGTAGACAAAACAGTTGATGCAAAAGTGCCACTGATGGAAGAAGATGATGTAGCAGAAAAAGAGCAGCAAGAATCATAGGTGAAGACACCAAACAAAGACACACCATCAAGGACTCCAAGTTTTTCAGAGCAGCATGGATCTTCAAGCATATCAACAAATCAAGATTCTCCCAGGAGTCAATCAAGTAATGGTAAGAGAAATATGAGAAGCTTGAAAGATATTTATGATGATTTGGATGTTAGTTAAAATTTTGCATTGTTGGCATTCCCATCTTCTTCGTTTGAAGAATCAATCAAAAAATAAAAATTGGCTACAAGCCATAGATGAAGAAATTGAAGCTATTGAAAAGAATGATACACGAGATTAGGTTGATTTGCCAAAGGACAAAAATCTCATCGGTGTGAAGTGGCTGTACAAGACAAAGTCTAACGAGAAAGGTGAAATTGACAGATTTGAAGCTAGACTTGTAGCAAAAGGATCCTCGCAGCAACCAGGAATATATTTTGGAGAAACATTTGCTCCGGTAGCCAGATTGGATATTGTAGGAGTAGTTATAGCCACAACAACTCAGTACAAGTGGAAAGTATATTAGATGGATGTGAAATCAGCCTCCTTGAATGGAATTCTAGAAGAAGAAATTTATGTGCAAGAGCCTCCAAGATATGAAGTTGAAAGTAATGAAGACCAAGTTTATAGGTTGAAGAAAGCTCTCTATGGACTGAAGCAAGCACCTAGAGCTTGTTATAGTAGAATCGACAGCTACATGATTAAGGATATATTTTGCAGAAGAAACATTAAGCCTACCTTATACACAAAGGTAAATGAGCATTGATAGATTTTGATTGTTTTCTTATATGTTGATAACATGATTTTCACAGGTGATTTTGACATACATGAATTTAAAGCAGCCATTGTGAAATAATTTGAGATGGTCTCATGAAATATTTTTTTAGCATAGAAGTTGAGAAATCTGAAAAAGGAATTTTTATTTGTCAAATTAAATATTCCAATGATTTGTTGAAAAGATTTAGGATGGAAAATTTCAAACCTGTCGCTACACCAGTTGCAACAATTACAAAGTTAAGCAAGAATGATGAAAGATCATATGTTAATCCAACTCTGTTCAAAAGACTAGTTGGCAGCCTCATGTATCTCATAGCTACAAGACCGGATATCATGCAAGGAGTGAGTTTGATTTCCAGATTTAGGGAGACTCCAAAAGACACATATTGGTGTGCAGGAAAAAGAATTTTGAGATACATAGCATGAACTAGAGATTGTGGCATAATGTATTCAAGCACGGAAAAGAAAGATTTGATTGGATACACAGATAATTATTTTGCAAGCAGTTTGGATGATAGGAAGAGCACTTCTGGTTTTGTGTTCCACCTTGGTTCAGGTGTAATTTCATGGGCATCTAAGAAGTAACCCATTATGACACTTTCGTCAGCATAAGGAAGATATGTAGTAGTAACATCAACAACATGTCAAGCATTGTGGTTAAGAAGAGTACTTGATGGCCTCAAGTAGAAACAACAAGGATCAACAACAATATATTTTGAGAACATATCAACGATTGCACTATCCAAGAATAGTGTGTTTCATCAGAAGAGCAAGCATATTGATACTAGATATCACTTTATTAGAGAACTTGTGACAAATGGAGAAGTTCACTTGAAGCCTTGTAAATCTAGTGATCAATTGGCTGATATATTTACTAAGTCATTAGCACAACATGTTTTTGAGTTTCAGAGAAGAAACTGGGGTGTTGTAAGCCTAGCTAAGACATAGAACAACAGGCATGTTTGAGTTGTCATGAGTCATGTTTTAGTTTAGCAGTCGTAATTAAGGGGGAGTGTTAAAATAAGATAATTACTCCTGCACGAGTAGTTAGCTAAACATAGAGAGTTAGTTAACTGAGTGATTGAGTGATTGAGTATTTGAGTGTTAGTCAAGTCGAGTTAAGTCATAGACATGTGGTTACATGTGCATGCATGTCAAGGTGAGTTGTTAGATGAAAAGGATAAATACCCTTCACCGGGTTCATTGTAAGCATCATGTTTCGTGTGATCAATAGGAGAGCAACAACTCGTGTTTTGCGTGAATTTATGCTTTGTCTCCTCTGCCTTTCAAACAAATTCTAAAACATTGTTGCACCTGAGTTATTGACATGGTAAATGTATTTTGCGCATACCAATCCATTAGAATACGAATCACTGGTCCTTTTGCTTTCCCATTCTTGTCCTTTTCAATTCGCCCGCTCTGTACTAGGAAGTTTGATTATCAACCTAACATATGAATAACACGGGTGGGGGTTCTGGTTTCCTATAACGAGGGATTCGTTTCGTTAGTATGTGGAATAAAATTATAAAATGAATGTGGTAATTAATTAAAAACATCTTTTATTCAGAAGCAAAAAGGCTTTTATATAAAAGGATGCAATGATGACGAAGTTACAACCTCTATCTTCAGCAATATAGCCAAACCAAGGGTGAGCAAGGACAGTTCCCTAGAAATAGACAACTCGAAACCAAACATAATGTTCAAAAAACAAGAACCCCCCAATACAACCCCCCACT
This sequence comes from Pinus taeda, assembly GCA_000404065.3. Classification (NCBI taxonomy): domain Eukaryota; kingdom Viridiplantae; phylum Streptophyta; class Pinopsida; order Pinales; family Pinaceae; genus Pinus; species Pinus taeda. The sequence continues at coordinate 6,521 of APFE030052930.1, read as the reverse complement.
ATAGGAAAATTAATTAAAAACATCTACAATCCATTATTTATATGTATATGACACAATTGGATCATCTACATGAATTGTGCTCCATGTCATTGATTTGGGATTATGTGCCATATTTTTCTTGTTGAGACAAACGACTCCCTGATATTTCGACACTATTTATATGTATGTGACATGATTGCCTCATCTACATGAATTGTGCTCTATGTCATTGGTTTTGGATTGTGAGCTAGATTTTTCTTGCTAAGATGAATGACTACCTGATATTTTCATTTATGTCAAAGGTGACAATGAGGCGATCGCCACGAAGTTGGTGCCAAAATGTTAACACCAACTCCGCCACGGAGTTGGTGCCAAAATGTTATTACCAACTCCTCATGTGCAATAAAAAGAAAGAAGAAGCCAAAAATGGTAAGCTCGATCTTTAGCAGTATTCTAATCAGTCACCAAATTTGCTTTAAAAATCATGGAATTTTGGCAAGATTTTGATAAAATCTGGCATAGATTTTTGTAAATCCAGGTTATAATTGTTAAACTTCAAGATTTTAGGTTCTTTAAATGCTTTTAATGGTGCTGAATCATTTCCACCATAAAAAATATGATTCAAACATTACTACTATAAGATTTGTTGAATTGTTTTGGCCGAATTCTGCCACGTTTGACCATAAGAGAAATTCTGATGCTTGGTTAGATGACGAACTTTGTTTGACCTACTATATTACCATGTTGTTTGAATATACTGCTAGCCATTGCACCACATATTGGGAAGGAAAATCTGTAAGACTATAACATATGGAATAATAGAATAGATTAAAAAAATGTGATATGTTATGTGATAATAGATGTTGCCTAGTTTGGACTTGTTTCCTTCGCAAAATAAATTACTTGCTAAGAATAGGTAATAAATGAATTTAACTTTACAATAGATTTAAACACATGCGTAAAAAATGGAGACCCCAATTCCATTTAACAATTATTAAGTTTTATCAATCAAGTAAATAAGTTAAATTAATGAAATTTAAAATGTGAACTTTGAGGTTTGAAATTGAGAATTGAATCTTTATAAATATGAAATTTACAACAAATTGTTTATCTGACATTACGATTCTCCTTCAACTACTATATCATATGCATCTAATCTTACAACTCTCTTATACATCTTTAAAATTTGTATGGCCACATGTACCCTTGGATTTCGCATGATCCGTCACACACAAGTAAATCATGAAGAAAATCCCATGATGTACATGAGATTTCCCTCCTTATCGAGCTATATTCATTTTACTTTATCCATGCCCTCATATAGGTAGGTTTTCATGGGCTTGTCACTATTAACCAATAAATATTTATTAAAGTTTCACTAAGAGAAAAACCTGTTAGGATATTCCTACGTGTCGGAATATCCTAACATGCCCCCTTAAGAACAACTTGGGATAGGATTGAAGGATTTACAAATATGACACAATAGGAGAAGGAAGGAGGCAATAGAGCCTATCCCCCCTTAGTGACAACTTCCTGAACTCCAACCATAAATTGAAGTTTAATGAACTTCGCCTCTGTGAGAGCCTTTGTGAAGATGTCTGCAACTTGATCATCTATTGAACAATATTTCACTTCAAGAACATGGTCATGAATGAGTTTTTTGATGAAGTGCATGTGTAGTTCAATGTGTTTGTTGCACTGATGATGAACTGGATCTTTGCAAAGCTGAATGTCACTTTGATTATCACACCAAAGTGTAGTCGGATGCTGCTGCTGAAAACCAAACTCTGATAGGATCTGATGAAGCCACAAGGCTTCCTTACTAGCCTCTACAGCACCACGATACTCTGCTTCTGCTGAAGAAAGAGAAATGGTAGCCTGTTTCTTGCAAGCCCATGTAATAGGTCATGAACCAAGAGTGAACACATAACCAACAGTAGACTTCCGATCATCAAGGTCACCAGCCCAATCAGAATGAGTGAAACCAACCAATAGAGGAGATGCTTCAGCACTGTAATGAATTCCAAACTGAACTATACCTCGAACATAACGAAGTATTCATTTAGATGCTTTCCAATGACTTTCACGTGGGGTTTGCATAAACCGAGCAACAAGGCCAAAAACAAAGGAAAGATCAGGACGAGTATGGGTTAAATACAAAAGTTTTCTGACAAGTTGATGGTATAAGGTAGCATCAACTTCAGGGGAAGTACAATTGACTGAAAGTTTGACTCTAGACTGAAAGGGAGAAGGAGCTGGCTTACAATCTTCCATGTGAAAAAAGCGTAGAAGATAACAGGCATACTTGGATTGGGAGAGGAAAATACCTTCCTTGGATTGCAAGACTTGAAGACCGAGAAAATAATGTAAATGTCCTAAGTCTGTCATTTCAAACTTCTTTTTAAGGCTGGACTTCACATGGTTAATAAGGTTGGGATCACTACGAGTGAGGATAAGATTATCAACATAAAGAACAAGAATGATAACAGACTTGCCCTCTTTCTTGGTGTAGACAGTATTGTCAGAATAACACCTAGAAAAGCCAGATTCTAAAAGAAAACTATCCATTTCGGCATACCAAGCCCGAGGAGCTTGCTTGAGACCATAAAGGGATTTCTTAAGATGACATACAAGGCTGGAGTCTGTTTGTATAAACCCAATAGGTTGTTCCATGTAGATTTCTTCATGCAAGTCCTCATGCAAGAAGGCAGATTTAACATCCATCTGATGGACTTCCCATTTGAAAGAGGCAGCAAGGGAAAGAAAAAGGCGGAAAAAGTTCATTTTGGCAATGGGGGAAAAGGTTTCAGTATAATCAATTCCTTCAACTTGTGAAAAGCCCTTAGCAAAAAGTCGAGCTTTATGTTTATCAATTTTCCCATCTGGCCCAAGTTTGCGCCCCTTTGGTAGAGGAACAAGATCCCATGTATCGTTTGCCAATAATGAACGATATTCTTCATTCATAGCTGCGTCCCAATCTGGATGGCTTGAATCTTCTTCAAAGGTGTCAGGATCATAATTTGCTGACACTTGAGCCAGTAAAGAAGAGGCTCTTTCAAACTGAGAATGGGTATGACGCTGATCTGTGGGATCATCGGCAAGATCACCTGCTGCATCTTGAGTAGCTTGGACCCATTTTGGAAGTGAAGGAGCTGAAGGAGCTGAAGGATGATCCTGAGAAGGTGGGGGAGGATTGTCATCCTCACTTTCATCATCTGAAGAAGAAATATGTTCAAAAGAAGAGATAGGAAGAGGTGGCACATCCGCCGGACTAGGCTCGCAGGCCGATTTATTTTCATCAAATTTTACATCTCTTCTAATGATAACATTTTTGGACTTAAAATGGAATAAGTCTATAACCTTTTACATCTTCAGAATATCCAACAAAAGTACATTTCTCACTCTTAGGTTCTAAAGCTTTATGCTTTTCATCTGGAATATGGGCCCATGCTTCACTTCCCAAAACACGAAAGTGACTTACATCTGGTTTAATGGAACTCCAAGCTTCTTCTGGAGTGATATTCTTTAGAACCTTAGTAGGAGTGCGATTTATTATATAATTTGCACAATTAATTGCTTCGGCCCAAAAACTAAGACTGAGTCCTTTAGATTGCAGCATACAATTAGCCATTCCCTTTAAGGTGCGATTTTTCCTTTCAGCTACACCATTTGTTGTGGAGTATATGGAACAATATGTTGCATTTGGATTCCATGCTCAGTGCAAAAGTTGATGAAGTCATTTTTAACATATTCTCCGCCATTATCTAATCTTAGGTTAATAATTTGATGTCCAGATTGTTTTTCAACAAAGGCCTTAAAGGCCAAGAATTTTTTAAATACTTCACTCTTGAGTTTTCAGAAATATACCCAAGTGCGTCTGGAGAAATCGTCAATGAAAGTTAAGAAATATTTGTAGCCAGAGAAGGAAACAACTGAAAGTGGACCACATAAATCACTATGCACAAGCTGTAGAGGGGCCGAGCCGTGCCAAGAGGCACATTTTTCAAAACTGTCCCGATGATGTTTTCCGAGTGCACATCCAGAACAAACACCATCTCTGCAAGATACCATGGGAAGACCTGTCACCATATTTTCTTTACATAGGTTCTGAAGAGAGCGATAGTTTAAGTGACCAAATCGCTCATGCCAAAGCTTGCTCACTTCATCATTATGAGCAACAAATACTGAGGGAAGATTTGATGACCCAAAGTTGTGAAACTTATACAACCTTGTGGAATCATCAGCAATGCCAGTGGCTAAAATCTGTCTAGGATCCTTTAGGTCCTTAATTACAACATCGTGAGCTGAAAATTCAACGATTTTACCTTCACCTGCATGAGTTATCTGATATACAGATAGAAGGTTGGAGGATAAGGTTGGAACACATAATACATCATTAAATTGACCATGGTCTATATGAACAGTTCCAGTCCCTACAACACTAAGAGATCTATCATCACCAACATATATATTTTTGGTGTTACAATCATTTAAAGAAGAAAACATGGCTTTGTTTTTGGCCATGTGATAAGAAGCTCCGGAATCAATGAGCCACTCATGAGAATGAGAGGAAGAAGATACATTTAGTGCATAACCAGACCGAGATGCTTGACAACCACATGCAGAAAGTGCCATTCCTGAAGATGAATTTGAAGAGTGCCCAAATGGATGTTATGATTCTTCATTGTTGCTTCCAAGGCTTCCATATTCTTAAAGAATTTATATTCTAGGTGGCCATCTCGATTATAAAAGTGGCAATGTCTATCAGTCTTCTTCCCTTTGTTTTTATTTGCCTTATCATTCTGGTGAAATGATTTTTCATTTTGAGGCTGAAATTGCTTAGGACCCTTGTTTGGTTTAGGACCATTCCTTTTAGGATATGACTTCTTAGGATTCTTTGAATTTGGTTGCTGCTGGGCGGATAACGCTTTCTTAGAAGAGTTTCCAAGATTAAGAAGACCAAGGTGTAAGAGTTTTTCTTGTTCTCTTATTAAAGAATCACAAAAATCATCAAAGGAAGGGGGCTTGTAGTCATGTCCTTGAGAAATGAAGGCTTCTCTTGTAGAATGGAAGGTGGAAACAAACACAGAGTAGGCTGGTCCCAACTTAAAAAGAATGCAATAGATAAGGACACTATCTTGTTTCTTAACTTTAACACCTTCCAAAAGAAGTCTAATGGTCTTGAACTTGGACAATAAATCTTCAATGCAAGAAAAATCATTGGGTTTAATGTAAGCAACTCATTTTCAAGCTGATGGGCTCTAAGTTCATTTTTTATTCAAAAAACTTTAGTAAGCTGCTCCATTGCTTTATCATGAGTATCAAGTTCAGCAATATGGAATCTAAGATCGTGAGAGATGGACATCCCTATCAACCCACGTGCTTGATTTTGCCTATTTTCCCATTTGGCTACTTTGTCTTCATCTTTTGGCTTGGTTTCTTGGCCTGTGGCGATTCGGTAAAGACCTTTACTTCTAAGTAAATCCACAATGTAGAGCCACATTGGAAGTAGTTGGTGCTATCAAGGATAACTTGGCATGAACTTTCCATTTTGACAAAAACTGAACCTAGGTATGCTAAAACTAAGTGTTCCAATGGAAAGAGCTCGAAAAATTAGGTTGGTTAAAAAAAAAACGGTTCTGAAAACGGCTTCCGGATGAAGAAGTTATGACCTTTTTAAAAAAAGTTGATGAAGGCGCCAGCAAAGTGCGGGAATGTGCGGAAATGAAAAAAAAAAACGCTCATTTTTCAACAAAAAGGAGATTTGAACCCAAGACCTCTACTCTCTTAAATTAGCTTTGAACCAAGTGAGTTATACAAAGAGAGAGAGAGAGAGAGGGGGGGGTGGCTTTGTTTTCTTTTAGTCATGGATGCTTTGGATTGTGTGCTTGCTTGAGAAAGCTCTTTTTCTCCCTACAAAACAAAAACACAAAACCCACACGACATGCAAAAAAAACAAGCCTTACGCTTAAAGTTAGCTTTACCCGGAAAACTAAATATTTTTTCCTCAATGTTTCTGATTTTCCGAGATCACACTAAGGTGCAGGGAAAAGAGCATACGCATGAGAAAAATTCTTCCTTTCTGTTTCTAATTTGCCCAGATCGCACAGAGTCGTAGGGAAAAGAGCATACGCAAAATGAAAGGTATAGATCCGGTAAAAAAAAAATAGCTAAATAAACCAAAACCGAAATAAACAGAGAGAAAATAACAGTAAACTGCAAATAAACACTGTATACCTCCAGATCTAAAAGATGACGCAGCTAGGGCTACCAGAAACCTTTTCGCGTGAAACCAAAGGGGCTTCCTCACTGGAACAGATGCTCCCAACACAATAGAGCAATCCTCTCGGACCGAAAGCAGTCAGAAACAGCAAATCTAGGAGATGGCAGTTGCATGCAGTTCTACTGGCTTCAGATTTGGATCAACAACGGACGTGGCCCTCAAATAGCTCTGATACCATGTAGGAATATACAGGGTAAGTTCCTCAGACAGAACACCAAAAGGACACCGCTCACAAACAGATCACAGATCAATACACCAG
>APFE030052928.1:0-18437 GCA_000404065.3 Pinus taeda | reverse complement strand
TCATTTTCCCTGAAGGCACTATTGTCTAGGGAGGAGAGATTTGCAGTTATCTCAAATCTCTTCTGGACTTGGTATATCTTGTACACTTGTTGTAGCTTGTCCATTCTCGGTTGAATGACAAGCTCAACTTGGTCTCTATATGCCAAGTCTCTTTTTGCACTAACAATTCGTTTGCAAGTGTTTTCTGTGTTTTCAAGGGACAGGTTGCCAGTTCTGTTGGAGGGCGAGGACTTCTTCGGCGGGAATAGTCACCTCCAAGGATACCAAGGGTCCCACATGTTGTTCAAGCCAGCGAGCTCATTAGACACCAAAAAAAGATTTACTCAAGTGGGAGTTTCTGGAGCCCTTAGCTTAGTTTCTATTTTGAAAAGTTAAAACAAATTTTCTCCTTTCATTTAAAAGCATTTGTTTTCATTTTGAGCATAAAAAGAAATACAAATAAAAATCTTTTCATTTCTGAAAGAGCAATGTTTTAAGGCACTGGTCATTTATGTGTTTCATGCTTATCGTATGGTTAATGGCTATTGCTTATATTATGTTTTGCTTATAGATCTCAGATTAACAAATCTTATTTAACTCAAATAATTCTCCTAGAACTTTACATCTTAGCTTTAGGCTTAACTTTCCATTAGGGACCACCCCCCCTTAGCTAGCCTAGGAGATAGCTAAAACGGAGAGAGTTGGGATCAGTGTGATAGCCCCTTCTCTGAGTTCCCTGCCACCAACCACACCTTGTGGGGTTGAAGGCTTTTCTCGCTAACTGGTAGGTAGGTGCGGGCGGCAGGGTCAACAGATCCCACATATAAAATTTGGGACAATCACCCAGAGAATGACAATTTGGAGGATGGCCTTGTACATCTTGAAGAACTGGAAGAGGAACTTGTAAGGGATGAAGATGAAGCAGCTGCAGTAGCCATGCCATCTCCACCTCCACCATCCAGTAGCAGTGCTCGAGTTCCGAGTCTTGTTCCTTTGTTGTCGCCACCTCCATCTACACCCTCACGTGGAGGTTCTAGTTCTAGTCGTCGGTCTGTGCAGGAGACTCCTAAAAGACCACCACGACCTGCTTATAATCCTGGAGACTCCTGTGGCAAGGGCCACATGTAGATTTACAGTTTACTTGTCTTTTCTAGTTTCTATTAGCCTTTAGTTTTCATAGCTGTTGAGTTTTGAGTCCTTGACTCTTGACTCTTGACTCTTTCATATCATAATGATATTTTTTGTAAACAATATATGACTGTGACAATGAAAATTTGAAGTTTGAAGTCGGCAATTATAACTCATTGGTAATGATTGTGAATTATGAATATGATGCTTTGTGAAAGGCTAAAGTTGTTTCATTTCATTTCATTATTCATGTTTCATTTTATAACATTTCATTTCATGTTAACAGTTAGAAGTTAGGAATTAGAAATATCTAAGATATTATTTCTTGTAATGGTTAAACTCAGCTTACAAGTACAACTTTGGTAATCAATAATGATAAATGTTATATATCGAATTTTCAATTTTGAAAGCTTGAAGTTGAAACTTTACGATTGAATTTGATGAATCATGATTCACGAGACTCAATATGTTGCAGTTGTAATATGTATTTTACTAACTTGTGGACATGGTTGATGAAAATTATAACTTCTAGATGATTGATGTGATATGATTCAATGATCAATCTATGTTTTTTTATGTTTTTTATATCTAATTCATCATTCTACATGTTTTTGTTGACATATATGTATCAAAAATTTAAAAAAAAAAAAATATTATATTATATAATATATATACTTATATATATATATATTATTATATATTATATTAAAATAAAAAATCGCTTCGGGATGCGCTCCCAAACCGGGAGCTTCTGAAAATGGTCGCTCCCGCTCCCGTTTTCGCTCCCGCTCCCGCTCCCAAGTAACATTGGTCAGTTTTCATAATTGTATTTGAAATGTATTTGTCAAAAGAAAGAAAAAGAAATTTTATTATAAAAGAAATTGACGTCTTAAAGCATGGATTTCATGCTTGGGTCAATGGTTTTTAGGTCAAAGCCTCCATTGTAGGCTTCTAGGGTTTACGTCAAGAGTCCTAGTCCTCATCATGATGTAAAAGACCCTTTTTGGGCTTCCTCTATCAAGAAAGAAACTTATTTTAATGTAGAATAGGTCTTTTAGCTCTCCTCCACCAAGTTGGCCTCATCAAGGGAATTCGACCTCACAGATTCACTATATAAAGGCAGCAACTTGACCCCATTTGAAGCACATCCACAATAACTTCAATCTGCATTTACTGGAGGCAAAAAAAGGGTCTGAAATTCAAGGAAGAGGAAGGAAACCCTAGCCAAGGAGAAGGAAGTCTTTGTCAAGCATAAGAAGTCGAATTTTCTCTCTTTGTCTCACACGTGCAAAGTTGATGAGTTGTTGGAAGGGCCGAAATTGTAGTACTGTAGTTGAGCCGAAATTTTGGATTGTTGTTGGGTTGTAGATGTTGGACTAGAAGAGACTACTGAAGTTTGTTGAATCGTATTGGAAGGCTAACTTGGGGGAGAAGGAAGGTCTTTTGGTTAGCCCTGAGGTCTTGGTCTATCTCAATTTGATTGGTGGAAGAGTTTGACTGGGTTTTCGCCTAGAGAGGGGTTTTAACCCTGCCTGAATGCCTACATCTGGTGTCATTGATCTTCATATTTTCATTGATGATTGCTTGATGAAAAGAACATAAAAGATAATAAGAATACAAGAATATCACAAGTAATTATCAACATAAGAAAATCTTTCTGCCTTTCTAATCTTTCTGCTATGACCAGAAGTTGAATCATGACGATGAGTTTTAAAAATTTTGACTTTCTCACCATGATGGATTGCTTTGCAATGTGTTCGACATGAAGTAGTTGACCAATATTCAAGTATATGTTTGGGTGGTCAATAGTCTACATGGCACCTATAGAGATGACAAAGGGCACCCAAAGTTGGCTTTTGGACACACGGAGATGCTTTGAGGATTGATTTGAGGACCCTTCCTCAAATTGAGGCTGATCATGATGCTTGCAGACTCATTTATCCCTTCTAGTGCATCTTTGGAGCATTTTGCGCCTTAAAATGGTGTTGATTTGGGGTAGCATCAGATGTGCTCTAGCCACGAAATTTGGCGGAGAGGTTGGGGCACATGAGATCTCTAATACCCAGAAAGGATTTGGGAAAATTCTAAACAGATCATGATATATTAAAATAATTAATATTTTTAATGGAGTGGTCCAAAAGACATGGATCAAGCCAGACCTAATCTTAGCCGTTGACTAGGGACTTAATCTCGGTCGTTGAATCGTCAACAGGAAAAGTATAAGAGGAGGCTTGAGGTTCACTTGGAGATCACACCAGATGATCAGTCATTTTATTCTCTAGAGCGCGGTTTGCTAAGAGAGATAGAATCAGTGATCGGGAGAGCAGCTGAGGGGCATTGAGTACAGAGGAACAAAGAAGACAGAGATTGTGTCGGGAGAGCAAGGCAGCAGCCAAGGAGGGTGACGCAGAGCCAACAAAGGCTCACGCAGAGCCACGCAGAGGCAACCAAGTGCTATGCAGAGCACCAGAGGGGCCAGCACAGCTGAAGCAGAGGCTCCCAGAGCTGACGCAAGGCCTCCTACGGCTGACATAGGCCAAGAAAGGTTGACGCAGGGCCAGCATGAGACAGAGAGGGGCTAGCGCAATCCAGATTGGGCAGACGTTGGGGTTGCAGGAGCAGTTTTGTGCTGAGGAACTGCCAGAAGGATTTTTCCAGGGTTTCAGCCAAGAGATTTCTCTCAAACTATGACGTGTAGCTGCTAAGGAAATTCTCTATTGGGTAGGCCAGTTTCAGCACCCCGATTGTACTTTGATATTGCTTAATAAGAAAACCCTTAGATAGTTGCACTAGTTTTCCCACATTGGATTTTTCCGGGGACATTGATCAAAAAATAATGATGTCATGTGGTGTGTTTGTTCTTGTTTCTTTTAGTTGCTGATCTGTAATATGTTGAGCATGCACTGGCTTTTATTTTCAATGTTTACTTTGTAAATAACTTGTTAAAGAAAAATTAACAAGTAGGTAGGAATAAATCAAGAAAAGTGCATGAAGGGTTTCTAAATTAAGTAAACTTAGAAACTTCAATAAATGGCATGACGTCATGCTTACTAAGAGCTTATGGATCACATGTGTGGGCATTTATATTGTTGACCTAGTAAGTTGGCTTGTAACCCATTGGAACCAAACCAGACACTTTCACACAAGGCTTATTCACAACAGAACAAGAACAAAAAAAAAAACTCGACAATTCAAGAAAAACAAACAAACTGCAAACATGAAAATAATATGTACAAAGGGTAGGGTCACAGCCCTAGATAGCTACTGAAAATATTGTTTAAGATCTTGGCCATTGATAGGAAGTGAGTCCATCTTCCAATCCAAAGATTGAAGATGGTAAGTGTGTTGTCCAAGTTTCTCATGAACAAGATAGGGTCCAATCCACGAGGACTGGAATTCAGTGTGTTTCCCCTTCTCTCCATGGGCTTTATCCCACTTCAATACCACATCTCCCACACTGAATTCCTTCTTCCCCGCAAACTTCTTATCAAACTATCTCTTGATACGGCTTTGATGAAGAGCAAATTTTTCTTTTGCTTTTCTCCATTCTTCATGTGATTTCAAAAGGTTCTTTATCCTACTATGAACCAAAAGACAAGGCTTACCCTAAGACTCTTACGAAAGTTCAAGGGTAGACAGGTAAATATTCGGAGATAAGATGGCTTCTTTTCCATACACTAGAAAGTAAGGAGAGGTTTTAAGAGAGGGTTTAGGTGTGACACAGTCAGCCTATAGAGCATTCACCAAAGCATTATGCCAGTGCCTTTGTTCAAAGTAGACAATCATTTTGATAATATGGATGAGGTTTTTATTGGCTGACTCAACAAGACCGTTATCATGTGGATAATAGTTATATGAATGTTTCAATACAATGCCATTTTCTAATGCAAAAATCATCAAGTTTAAGCGATGAAAAATAAGTTGCGTTATCAAAAACAAGTGATGTGGTAATGCCAAACCTGGTGAAAATATTCTGCTTGAAGAAACTAATGACTTTCTAATCATTCACTTGCTTGAGAGGAACTACTTTCGTCCACCGTGCGAAGTAATGTGTAGCATTGAGAATATAACGGTGTTGCTTTGATGAGTGGAGAAAGATCTCACCAATAAAATCTAGGCCCCATTGTTGGAATGGTTCTCCTACAGCGATGGGTGCCAATGGGGCAACTGACTTTCTATCGCAACCAGCACATTTCTGACAGACTGGACACTTGCAAGCATAGGTATGAGCATCTTTGAATAATGTGGGCCAATAGTAACCGACCTGCATAAATTTGTGCACAGTGGTGTCGCCCGCATAATGTCCTCCTGCTGGTCTGTCGTGTAAATCAAACAGTACCCTTTATGTATCAGGTGCTTCCAGACATTTGAGCAGGACCTCGTTATGGTGATTTCGAAAAAGCACTCCATGTACCAATTGGTATGATAGAGCTTTCAATCTAGTGGCCCTTTTTTGTCGCGCTGATAGGTGCAAGGGCAAGGTACCGTGTGTTAGGGTCCTAGGGTCTAGGGATCAAAGTGTCTTTGCATCTTTCTATTCATTTTGGGGATTTGTATGTTAGTTTAGCCTATGAATCACTCATGTCATAGTCTAAGGAGTCATTGTCTAAGGTCACCGCAAGTTTTCCATGTCATAAAAGGGTCTTTAAATACAAAATCAAATTTGTGAGGGTTGAAAGTCCATGAGAGGGTCATAAGGTCATATTTCCAAACCTGTATTCATGAGGAGAAAAAAGGCATTGAGGGTTCAAGGGGTCTTTTCATGGGGGTCTTATTTATCACAATTCAAAACCATGACAGTCAGTTAAAGTTCTATGGATTTGTTAGTCATGTCATGATTCCCATGTCCGTCATCCCCATGTCACCATTCCCATATCAATCACAATTGTTAAGTTATGGTATGTTCTATGCTTGTAACAGTTTACTTCTTTTTCTTATTATATTCCACAGATTAGCAATCACATATATATAAAGTAAAGTGCAGATAGAACATTAAACGATCGACAAGAGACACAAGATGTGGCAGCTAGCCAGGGACAAACCCCACAATGTGTGGGGGAAACCCTTTGATCAATTCTTCTTTTATCTTCAATAATTCAGCAGAGGAAATAGTACAATAAATCTGATTCATTTTCAGCGTAGCAACCCTAGATCAGCAGATCCATTAGCGGCTTCATATCAAACTAGGCAGAAGAGATCTCACAAACCGGACGTCGGGATTGACTTCATTCCACACCAAAAGTTTCGGTTCCAGAGGAGTTCAATGAGTCTTACAGCGCAGTCCAAGAGGAGATGTTCTAGGCCTCGCAAGTCATCTTTACTTCTGCAGTCAGCGTCAGTTTCAGCAGTTTCCGCTTCAAACTAGGTGAGTCGGTATCTTGCAAACCGTTTATCGGATTGACTTCATTCACCACCAAAAGTGTGGCTTTCAGAGAGTTTCAATGAACCTACAGCGAGTTCCAAGAGGAGATCTTCTAGCCTCGCAGTCAATCTTTTTCGCAGTGCAGCGTCAGTTTCAGCAGTTTCCGGCTTCAAACTAGGGCAATCGATATCTTGCAAACCGTTCATCGGATTGACTTCATTCCACCACCAAAAGTTGCGGCTTTCAGAGGAGGTTCATATGAACCTACAGCGTAGTTCCAAAGAGGAGATCTTCTAAGCCTCGCAAGTCAATCTTTACTTCTGCAGTTGCAGCTTCAAATTCAGCAGCTTCCGGCTTCACATGTGTGAGAGAGAGAGACCCATTTCAGTGCAGTAGAGAAGAGACTCGTATCTGCGCAGTAGAGAGAGAAATGTGATGAGATGAATGAGTCCAAATGAGGAAAAGTCCTCTTATATTTATACACAACGTTGGAGGGTGAATAGATGCGACTGTTGGGCTTCTAAGCCTACATGAGTTGTAGGTCGGCTTGATAATAATTCCATAATCAAAACAAATTCATATCTCCATGAATACTTATCGGAATCAAATGATCTTTATATCAATCCTACACCTCTCGACGAGAGGAATCTAATAAAAATATTATCAGCCATGAATAAGATGACCCACATGTAGTTTTTCCCTGGTTGCCAATTTTAACAACAATTCATCATTCACTTTTATCTACTCCTTCCATTCACCATTTATCATCATGTCACCCCTCATTTCACACTTCATCATCATGCCATTCCCCCCCCCTAATTTCATAATCCATCATCATGATTCATAATACCATAACCCCTTTACGCAAAGTTCACCTTCATGACAAAACAAAACAATAGGGAGGCGCAAAACTTCAATTTTTTTGAAACTTCCCACATTCACTCTCCATTTGTAGCCCACGCTCTGAGAGGATCTGATAGCTTGTAAGGTAGAAGGTCGAACGCAAGGCAGAGGGTCAAATGAAAGTTGCAGGGAAGTGTTCTTCAAGTGGAAGAAGTTCGTTGCACAAACTCCAAGCCACACAGTCACTGCGCAAACTGAGAACAACCATTATGGAGGTTTGCAAGCATGGAGGGAAGCACTCAGGTGGTGCTACATCATCACTAGGTCATCTCAAGCATATCTACACACTCAGCCTTGCACAGAACCATCTACAACCATATCAACCATGGAGGTCTGCTACACTATGCTATGAATTTGCTCCGAAATTGACTGTTATGGTCATCATTTTCAAAAGAGGTTTCTGACCAAATGGAAAAGAATTTCGAAAAACTAAAAGAGGTTTTTTCCAAGCACGGGCCAAATAACAAAAACCTCCTTCAATTTTTACACAGGTGTTATGGTTTTGGAGATATGCAACGCTGTTGGAGGCATATTTTTCAAAAAATAAAATTTTGCATTATCCTCCTGTTTCAGTTATTGTTTTTTGGCGCACTTTTCTAACTGATGGAAGTGAATTTTTCAAAACTAAAAGAGGTTTATGTCGAACATGGGTGAAAGAACAAAAACCTCTCTCATTTTGTGCACAAGTATCACGGTTTGGGGATTACATGTGTCACTTGGAGACCATTTTCTACAATTTCTTGCTAACAGTTTTCTTAAAAAAAAAATTGAAATTCGATTTGTAAATTCGAATTTCAGTAGGTTGGAAGTATGTTGGGTGCTATAAGGTGAATGTGATGGATGGCTGGTAACTACAATGTTTTGTTGGAGCGGGAAATGTCAAACAAATGTAAAATTTGAATTCTGTTGCGCAAGTGGTGAGCAGTCAATTGGGAGGTCAGCAAAGGTTCAAGGGGATATCTCAGGGGTTCTACACCAGCACAACACCATTTCAAACATACCCAGTAGCTCAGTTTTGTCCAGAACATTCTGCAATTATGTCAATCTTGGAGGCTATTTCACCCTGCTGCGCAATTAAATCAGTCAGACTTATTTTTTGCATTTTGGTATTTCGGGATCTTCTAAAGTATGTTGGTGATCGAATGTGGATAAGCATAGATAAAGTAATTAAATTGATAAGTCTGGATATGTTGTTTCTAAATTTTTGTAAGCTTTTAAACAGTGATGTTTCCGAAATCATGATAGTTTCAGTATGGTAGGTTTCTACTTTTCTCCAAGTACATTGTATCGAGCCTTTTTTATTCCTGTTCAGTGAATTCGACCACATTAAGCGGTAATTTCGAATTCCTCTTTGTATTTAATGAGGGACAAAGATGAAAAGGGGGTTGGTCAGAGTGTGTGAATAAGGACTTGTGTTTTGTACATTTTATAAATTTGCAGTGAATGAAATAAGAACGAAGTGTCTTGTTGCAGGAATTCAAGTCTCTGCCCTCTATGGTGATGTGATTTCTCATTTTGTTCATTACCTTATGTTATTTCCATTCATGAAAGTCTTACTTCATGTTTGTAAAGCAAAAGTTTCATTTCAGAATTCATTGTTACGGTGCTTTGTCATGTCTTGCTAAGCATTTAATTCACCCCTAGTGAGGTGCTTTAGGTGTTGTTAAGTTCAATTTTCCTTTGATCGCCTTCCTACAATGAATTTTTCTTTAAACACTATAAGACTGCCTATCTTGCTCCTGTTGCAAGAGATCTTCATTTATCCCATTTATTCACTAAAAACATTACCTGAGAGTGACTACATGCCCAATGGAATTTGACTCACACCTACCATCAAACCTTTAAAACAAATTCATTTATGTTTGTCCTTAAGAACTAGCCTAATATCTGAAACACTTAGTTATCTAATTGACTAAAATCTTATAGAGAGAGCCCTCTCTGGAGTTGGAAAGGCTAGGTTCCAATTCCGCAAGTGGTTTTTGGTTACCCCTGTGATCCTCTTTTCAACCTAGAGGTAATTACAGGGTGCTAACATCGTGCTCAAGATACTATCGCACATCTACGTACCAAGAAGTGGTTGCATTAGTGGGGGTAGCTTGTTCGATATTATACATTTCGTTTTCCTGCTCCCATCTAAAAAACTCATCTTCTAGCACACTTGTTGCTTTTGTTGCTAGTTGTAGACCATGGCCTTTTATAGTGTGAACTGGCTTGAACTTGAAATCGTATTCTTGTAAACTAGTCATCCAATTCGCTCTTCTTTCACCCAACTCTTGTTGAACAAACAACAATCTGACCGTTGGGTATGGCACACTGACGATAACATGATTCTTCAAAAGATAAGGCCTGAAGTGTTTTACTACCTTATAGACTATATAAGCTTGTTCACGATGGTGGAATAATTTAAATTTAGCACTTGCAAGCAGGCACTTATGAATGAAATAGGCCACTCATTCCCTTGATCATCATTTTGCGTGCGAATGGTTGCGAGAGAAGTATCAGAAGCAAAGGTGTACAACAGGAAATCTTTGTTAAAATTTGGTTGTATAATGCGAGAGCTTCAGAGGTTGCTTGCTTAATACGAGCAAATGCATCCTTTTCCCTTTTATCCCATTTATAGATTGCATCTTTCTTTATCATTGTGTGCAATGGTTTTACGATCTAGCCTCTAGGCATAGTCTCAGATGAATTTGTGAAGGAAATTGATTTTACCTAAGAAGGATTGCATAGCCATTTTACTCATCGGGAAGGGAATCTGAGTGATTGTTTTGACCCACTCTAGGTCTACTTTAATACCAAATTTCGCAATGATGTCGCCTAAGAGATTTCCCTCAGACACTGAAAAAAAATTCTTAGGATTTAATGATATCAAATATTTGCGACATTGCTCGAAAATTTGCTTTAGATGACACAGGTGGTCAAATCTCTTCCTCAAAAAAACTATCACGTCACCTAAGTAGACCACAACGCTCTAACCAACGAATCGGGAAAAGCGATGTCCATCGCACTTTGGAAGGTAGCTCCCACATTGATAAGCCCAAAAGGCATTCTTTTAAAAGAAAAAGTACCCCACTTCGTTCTAAAAGTAGTCTTATGTCTATCGGGTTCCACCACCAGAGCCTGGTTGTATCCTGAAAAACCATCCAACAAAGAAAACATTTTTGACCCCGATATTGTTTGCAAAATTTGTTCCAAAGACAACACCAGGTAATTGTCTTTGTCCGAGGCTTGGTTCAGATTACAGAAATCAACGCACAGGGGAATTTCTCGGACTTCTTTCTTACGTGTACCAAATTTGAGACCCACGTTGAATGACAAACTTTAAATATGATCCGAGCATCCAGCAGCTTTCTCAATTCTTTCTAAATGAGGGGTTCAAGTGCAGGATGAACTTTCTTCAGTTTATGTTGAAAAGGCTTGGACCATTCCTTAATAGGAATCACATGCTAGATTATTCGTGTATCAAAAAATTTTAAAACGTCGTACATCCACACGAAGACATCTTGATACTGTTTGAAAAGGCAGTTAAAAGCTTGTCGCTCTTGAGGCGTACAACAAGTACCGAGATTCACACATCTTGGATCTTCTTTTGTTCCAATATTTACTTGTTCGTGTAAGAGTGTAGAGTTACAGATCTTTGCATTGACTAGTCCCTTGAACCGATTATGCAAGTCATATAGCTTTTCTAGTGATACTACACCCTTGGGCATGGGATTTCCTCTGCTCGTTTGTGCTGACCCCTACAACGCTCTTTCGTGCTCGTCTTCATCGATCGCTGCATCTTTGAATACATCAATGTTCGCCTTAAAGTCCAGTATCTGTTGGTCGTCATTAAAAACACAAAAATTAGTAATATTATCTAGAATGGATAGCCTATAAATTATCTCAATTGAAAATCCATCATTTAAAGTAGACAACCTAACAGCCGCATTTGCAAACGTATCAGTAGTAGCATTGCGAATTTGAGGAACAAAAATAATATTAAAAACTTGGAAATGCAAAATCAAATGCCATACCTCTTGTTGATAATTCTTGAGATGAGGTGACACAGAGTATATCGTGTTTCATACCTGTCATGTGACAATTTCGGAGTCACCTATTGCTTTGAGCACCTCAACCTTGAGGTCAATGGCTTTCTTTAAACCAAGAATGAGTGCTTCATATTCAGCAATGTTATTAGTGCACTCGAATTCCAAGCAGCAAGAGATCAAATTTTATTTTATTTTTGTCGCGGGTCTACTAAAATGCAACCAGCTCTAGATCCCTCCTGTGTTCTAGAACCATCAAAGTACAAAGTCCAAATATTAGCAAAACTAGAGCTATGTCCTACACTACTAGTATTTACATCTAATGTACAAAGGTCATTTTCACTAGTCAGATTTCGTGGAAGAAGTTCCAACTATATATCTGATGGGACGGGTGAAGGTTGTGCAAGATAACATTTGTGATCTACTTCTAGAAAGCAATTTCCGAAAATGATGTCTGCAAAGCGTACCTGCTCGTTATGACCCTCAAATGGTGTCACGATATGTTTCATGTCTGGCTGCTTTCCACTCTAATCTGGTTATTCTTGTCCTTATACAAAAGCTATAAATGTGATCAGTCTGTCGCAAAGTATCCTTGGAACTTACTGGACCAATATTCACTCAGAAGTAATCCATAGGCTTTAGGAATCAAAATGTTTATGCATTGGTGAACTTTGTGGTTTGATGACAAACGAATGAGAACATTTCTAAGTTCACAAATGGCCTGGACAAAAGATTTGTCCACCTATATGATTTGTGCATAAGTTTTCTCCCATTTCGCGCTAATTTTCTTAGCGACAAACAATGGCATGACATTCGCGGACGCACCAAAATCAACTAAACAATTATGGACATTATAGTTAAAGATTTCAAAAGTTAACAAAAGCGGGGGGCAGGGAGCATTAGAATTCAAATTAACAGCATTTACTACAGATTTGATTATATCGTGTGAGTTACCGAACATCACATGAGAAGCATAATCTTCTTTACCTGTTGATGAGTGCGATGAGAGTGCTTGGAGAATCAATTCTCGTTGACCTATTATCTTCGCGAGTTCAAAGAGTAAGATGTTAGCACGAGCTATTTCATATTGTACATAATGTTGTTATCAATATTCTCAATCTAAACAGGTTTTGTTGATGAATCAGGTCGTGTGGCTCTGTTCGCAACTTCAGGAGTGCTGGACTTGCTCTTATTGTTGGTGGAAGTGCTCTTAGAAGATTGAGTACTTCCCGACTTGCTTTGCGGATTCTGAGCTGTATTAGAGGGTGGAAGAAGTCTTCGTAACAACTGCTTCTTCAATTCCTGCTCAGAAATAGGTCCCTTGCTCCTCAAATTATAACAGCCAGTGGATTGTTGAGGAGGAGCTTCACTCACTAATGGTTTATCAGCACTCTGCCTGTCAACGTTGTATATAACACTAAGCATATTCACTGAGTGCCAACACCGAAATCCTCATCAGCCACGACTGGTTCATTTGCTTCCTCGTTCTGCTCAAATTGTGCTTCCACTAATAGAGTGTCTACGAGATTAGTCATCATGGTGTTCATATTATGCTTCCATTGCGGGCATGTTTTCTCAAAATGTTTTTCTTGATGGAAAGTACAGAAATTATCCATGCTCAAACTTTCGATGTTGAACACCTTGGTAGAACTTTGAGTAGATTTAGCCAGTTGAGAATTATTATTCCTTTTCAAGAGAAATGGCTTGAAAGCCCTGTTGCTAGTTGATGCCTAGCTTAACCTCCTCTTGAGTTTTGATACTTCGTTAGTGAGTGTCTTCAAAGACTTGGTCAAGCTCTCCATATGAAATAAGTCTTTATCTTTAGCTTTGGAAGAGGCTTGGGTTTTCTTACCAGCTTCCTTGGAGTCCTTAGAATCTTCATCGTCATTAATCGCTCCAATAACACGCAAGTCCTTTTCTACAGCAATTGCTTTTGCAAAGTGTAAAGCCAGTGTCTCCTTTGCAGCTCTTTTGATGAAAACATAAATGTTAGTTGGCAAGGCAAACGTGTAATAATTTATAGTTATGGAATCATGAGGTTACATATTTGTGCGGAACTTCTGAAAATAAATACAAGTACAGTCTCAACACATACAGATCATCAACTAAAGGAAAAAAAGCACACAAGTGACACCGTTATTTTTGGACTAATGTCCCCGAAAAAACCCAATGCGAGAAAACTGATGCAGCTGTCTGAGGTTTTATTATTAGCAGTTTCAAAAAACAATCTGGGTGCCAGAAATGGCTCACCCAACAGAGAATGCTCTCGACAGTAGTATCTCTCAGTCGGAGATAAATATTCTGGCTAAAAACCCCGGATGTACAATCCCACAGCTCTCAGCTCCAATCTGCCCCATGAAATCTCCCAGCATCAACCTCTTGGGTCTGCATCAGCCTCTTTGGCCTAGCGTCAGCCCGGTGTCACTCCAACTAGCCCCGTGTCAGCCTCTGGAGCCTCTGCGTCACCCACGTTGGCTCTCTCTAGCACTACGCAGCTCCTAGCTGCTTCTGCGTGGCCTCTAGTTGGCTCTATGTCAACCCTCTCCCGGCTTCTGCATTGATGATCTCGATACCCTCTCTACCTCTCTGCTTCTGTATTCACTGCCCCTCAGCTACAACTCCGATCACTCCTTTGATTTCCTCGGCAAGCCGTGCCCCAGAAAATCGAATTCTTGATCAACTCGGTGTGTTCTCCAAGTGACCCTCAAGCCTCCTCTTATACTTTTCTCGTTGATAATTCAATGGCCGAGATTAAGTCCCTAATCAATGGCTAAGATTGGGTCTGGCTTGATCCATGACTTTTGGATCATTCTAACTAAATTTTATATTAGTTCACATTAATATTTTATTTTCCCTAAGTTTAGACATAGGGACTCCATTAAAAATATTAATTATTTTAATATCTCCCAAACTGGTTAGATTTTGCCCAAACCATTTCTGGGTTGTAGATCTCATGTGCTTTAGCCTCTCCACCAATTTTCGTGGCTAGAGCACATCCGATGCTACCCCAAATCAACATTCAGTATACGGTTAAACCTCTTATTAAAATCTTTATCTTTCTCCTTTTCCTCCATCTTAATATTACCGAGTTCTTTCAACAACATGGCGGGAGTCTTATCATCAACAAACTTGTCCAGAAGCAATTTCTTAAACTCCCTCCAGCCATGGATTGAATTAACAAGCAGACTATGATACCATACTGCAGCTCTAACTTCTAAAGTAAATCTTAAAAGGAAAGATTCTACAAGCAATGTCGTCATATCATACCTCTAGCATCCACAAATGCACGTAGAAATCGTCAATATGGTCCTCTGCCTTAGTCTTCTTGTTAGGATCAAACGTTGATAACATCTTCTCCAGATGTTTTAGCATTCCATGAAGACTATCTAGAAGAGGGAGTGGCCCTTGGACCATCCAATCCAAGTCTTCATCATCCATGTCTTCATCTTCCTTTTCTTCCTCCTTTCCTGAATTTGATGAGCCTTCTCCTTCATCATTCAAGCCTTCGTTAAACTCAAAACCAGCTCCCAGTTGTTCTTCATCGGAAAGAACAAGATCTTCCTCATGCTCTTCGTCAATAGGTGGAATTTTTTCTTGTTGGATTGTTTCTTTTGAAGATTGTATTAATTCTTCAAGAGTGGCAAAGATCAAATCTTCCACCAATGTAACTAATACACCAATACGAGTCGTTTTTTTCTTTTTAGGTGATGAGGAAGACTATGTGTGACAGGAAGTAAACCAATAGTTTTCACAAACCGATGGGTAATAGGCTGAATTGCTCGGAGTTGATCATAAGTAACTTCATATGCTAACTCTGAACCAGGTTGGGAAGACCCTCCTACTTCAAGAATAGAAGTCGGGGTGGAACTCGGAATATTACTGCCTTGCACAAAAGATGAATGATTAAGATGAGATGAGTTATCAACCATAAAAAGGTGGCTGCCCTCCTTCTAGCACCAGAATGTTGACGGTATTGGAACCCACCAACATGCAATGGGGTCTCCCCGATGAAAAGTCCCAATTAGACTTGCATGGTTTGGAAAAGGAGCCCTTCCGGAATTACAGCCCGGCTGCCATGATTCTTAAAGATTTGCCTTGGTTGCGAAGGTTAGCACATGAGAGAAATGAACATGTACTTTTGAGGGAACAAGTGAATATGCCTTGTGAAATGTTCAATTGTAGAATGTATCGATGTTCTTTCATAGAAATGGGAGAAAAGTGAGCCTTCAAGAAAAGAGTAATAGTACTAATCTAATAAAGACACACGAGCATATACATATAAGGAATCGTTAAACAACCAGTGAAATAGTTCACTTAGCAGAGTCGACCATTAAAACATATACGACACACATTCAATAAGATAAGCACCAAAGCCACCGAAATAATCCAATTTCTTTAGTACTGAAAAACAACAACGTACATCACAAACGTTCAAAGAATAGTCTTACAATATTTACGATATACACATGAAAGTGTGTCGGCTCAACAAGCTTCGATTATTAAGCGAAAGTTCCAAGATACATAGTTACAATGAACATCAATAGCTCCAATAGTACTTGCTCTCCAAAAGAACTAACTTCCTCTCTAATTCCTAGCAGTAGGAGCCAAGGTGAAAATGTTGATTTCTGGTAGCATCGAATGTGGTCTAAATCTCAAATTTTGCAAGGAGGTTTGGGCATATGTATTCCAAAGAACCTACAAATCGTTTTGGGAAATTCCACTCGGAGACAGATTTATTAAAATAATTAATGGGTATTAATCTATACTGTGGGTGAAACTTCTAGAAGGAGACGAGGATCAAGCCAAAATGATCTGAGCCATTGATTAGAAGTTAATATGGGTCGTTGGTTGTCCAACAGAAAGATATAAGAAGAGGCTTGAGGGGCACTTGGAGAACACATCGAGTGGAGATCAGAAGATTGAATTTTTGAAGCACAATAGTTGCCGAGAAAGGAATTTGAAGTGATCTTTTACAGAGAGAGGCAGGGATAGTTCCGGTTGGAGATTTCTTCTGATCCGAGAATACTCAGCAGAGGAGGCAGAGAGAGATCCAAGAGATGAGCGTAGAGGCTAATATGGCCAGTGTAGGCTGACGCAGAGGCAGCGAAGAGCATTGAGGAGGTCTGTAATTTTGTTGGAGGAATCAATTTTTGACACTGGAAGCCGGGGTGTGAGACCGGGAGGTTAGAATCGAAGTTCCTAGGCAACAAATCGATCAGCAGAAGGAGTGACGTTGTCCCTAGATGTTGTGATGATGGGCTGACGTAGTGACTGCGCAGAGGCAACGAAAAGAAAACAAGGGGCAAGCCATTTTGTGGTTGGATCACTCGGGATCGCCTATGATAGTGTGAGGTATTTCTCACTATTATTTTGTCAGTAATATTCTCTGTACTGGATAGCCAGCAAGGCATCCAGAGATTGTATTCAGAAACTACTGCTTAATAATAAAACCCTCAGCTACTACACCGGTTTTCCCACATTGGGTTTTTCCGAGGACATTTGTCCAACAATAACTGTGTAGATGTGTTGTGTATTTCTTTCTTGTTTAGTTTCTTATTTCTGCATTTTATTTAAATGGTGAAGGCTGCAGTGTATTAGTTTCGGTGTTTATTGTAGGAAATAGTAAATAATTTTGTTTAGTAATTAACAAATAGAAGAAACATAATCAGTTGCTGCAGTAGAAATTTGGGCATCCAAATTTTCACAGAAGTCTTTTGCTTGAGCTATGAGGGTGTATATATAACAAATGAGGTGACTCTTCACCTCCCTTGTGACTCTTGGACTATCCTCGTGACTCTTGAGCTTCCAACTAACTTTTTGAATTTCCATGTAACCCTTTGACTTCTACATGACTTTTCACATTCTAAGTATGACTCTTGGACTTCCACTTTACATTACATTTCTCATAATATTGGAAAATTACATAATTACATCCACAAATGATGTGGCACATGATGACTCATTTGACACCTTGACAAGACATAACTTGACACTGATGACATGGCCTTGATGATGATGTGGCAATGTCAAGCCAACCTTCATGTTGCTGTCCTTTGTCTTCTAGAGTGATGATACATGCTCTTTCTCTTCCTCCTTCATAACACTGGAAGATAGAGAGTCTCCACTGTGATCTTGTTAAGTCATGGTATGTTCTATGCTTATAACAGTTTACTTCTTTTCCTTATTATATTCCACAGATTAGCAATCACATGTGCATAAAATAAAGTGCAGATAGAACATTAAACGATCGACAGAAAACAAGCCAAGACAAGAGACACAAGATGTGGCGGCTAGCCAGGGACAAACCCCACAATGTGTGGGGAAACCCTTTGATCAAATCTTCTTTTATCTTCAATAATTCAGCAGAGAGAAATAGTACAATAAATCTTATTTATATCAACAGTAGCAAACCCTAGATCAGCAGCATCAGCATTAGCGGATTCATCATCAAACTAGGGCGAACGATATCTCACAAACCGACCATCGGATCGGCTTGATTCCACCATCAAAAGTTGCGGCTTTCAGAGGAGGTTCAGATGAACCTACAGCACAGTTCAGATGAGGAGATCTTCTAGTCCACGCAGGTCAAACTTCACTTCTGCAGTTGCAGCTTCAGTTTCAGCAGCTTCCTTCAAACTAGGTCAGTCGATATCTTGCAAATCGTCTGTCAGATTGACTTGATTCCACCACCAAAAGTTGCAGCTTTCAGAGGAGGTTCAGATGAACCTAAAGCGCAGTTCATATGAGGAAATCTTCTAGTCCACGCAGGTCAAACTTTACTTCTGCAGTTGCAGCTTCAGTTTTAGCAGCGTCCAGCTTCACATGTGTGAGGGAGAGATCCTTTTCTGCGCAGTAGAGAAGAGACTCTTTTCTGCGGAGTAGAGAGAGAGAGATGTGATGAGATGAGTGAGTCCAAATGAGAAAAATTCCTTCTATATTTATACACAACGTTGGTGTTTGAATAGATGCGACTATTGGGCTTCTGGGCCTACATGAGTTGTAGGTCGGCTTGATAATAATTCCATAATCAAAATAAA
>APFE030052927.1:0-10715 GCA_000404065.3 Pinus taeda | reverse complement strand
AAGTGTTGTTAGTTTTTCTTTGAGAATAGACATTGTATTGTTGGGTGATCATGCTCTTCATGAGGTGAAGAGGGCATTGATGTTGGGAGGATGAGGTTGGATCAAACAGCTGGGTTGTAATCCTCTCTTCTATTTCTACTATTAATAAAGTTCTTTGAGTTTTCATCCATATAATCGTGTATTTATGAATCTTGTTATTTATGAATGCAATTGTATGGTCAATGTATTTCTGATTTTGCATTATTTATGGTATTATAGATCAAGATGCTTTGATGGTTTTTTGTTACTTTGTCTCTACGGGTATTCTCTAAAGCATGACAAGTAGGAGAGGAGTGGCAAGCTCTATCAAGGGAGAGAGGAAACAAGCAAGGAGCCAAGAAGAAGATCCAAGTTGGTCCTCTTTGCTTCTCTCTTATCTATCATACGTAAAGGAAATCACAATTTTCTTTGATTGTTTGTTTCTAAGATAGCTACCTGTCTTAGGGGGACTAGCAGATCGAAAAGACACTAGTTTTCCCATAAACACCTTACTCTTATTAGATGCTCAAACCAGTTATGCTATGAGAAGAAATCACGAACAGGAAAAATAAGCTGTGAAAATGAGTGTAGAACATAGGAAATAGTCAAGAATTACTTTTTTTTCACCTCCAATGGCTAACCATAGCCTGATACAGCTCCAACACTCCCTAGGCCTAATGGCTCTCCAAGCTTCTTTGCCAGAAAAACACCTGAGGCTGAGCTCTGTTGGCTCTGAAACCTCTACCATTGGATTTGGAATGCTCAGAATACCAAAAATAAAAATAAAAAATCACTCCAAAAGGATCTCCCTAGTGAAAGTTATGACCTCCTGAAGTTTTCTCTAGTTTCCCTTAAAGAAACTCCACTAAACATGGCTTAACTGGAGTTAGCCCAGCTAAATTGGCTAACTCCACCGAAAATGGCGTGCTACACCAAATTTGTTACAACCGTTAGAGGTGGCATTAAATGTTTGCTATCATGGTCACATGGGTCATTACCTTAATCGTTGTGTTCACAGTTTTATCCGTCGGTTTAAGCCTATTGTTCTGATCCTTGGTCATATGGTTAGGGGTTAGCCCCTTTTCTGCCCAAACCTTACCTTAACAAAATTTATATATGATACGTGACCTAAGGTTGGTAAGAAGCAATGTATAAGTGGGCTAGTCGGGCCTCTGGGCCGGTGGCCACTTGATCCAGGGTCGATTCCTGTGAACATACAAATATTTTACCACCATAAACCTGCAAACTTGGGGCCGCGTGGTAGCTTCCAAGCTTGTCACATGTTGGCCCCTGATTGGTCCTCCAAAACAAAATATTCTCATTAATATTTTGGGGAATATTCCATGGAATATTCTAAAGAATATTCCTCGAAATATTATTTTTTTAATTTTTTTAAAATGCAAATTTTTGCAGTTTATTTGGTATTTTCAAAATGCAATAACTCCTCCATATGGTGTCAGATTTGAGTGCTATTCATAGCTACAAGATTTCTTTGACAAGGCCTATCCAGACATTCTAGTTTCAATGAATTCCGAGCAATTGAAAATTTGAGCATTTTTTCCACTTAAGACATGATCACCTGATCAAACCTCCCAAATGGGAAGCTTTTGGACCCCAAAATCTCTTTGATTATCCAAAATGAAGACAACAAGACTGATTCTCCTCTCTTCCAACCTTGAATAAGTGAAATCTTCCTAACTTCATCAAATTGAGCTTCTCATAAAAAGATAAATTTTCCCTTGAATTCATTAACCAACCATTTCCAAGATTGACTGAGTCATGATGAAAATTCTTGAAATTTGCAAAACAACAACTATACTTTGCATAAAGCATACTATTTCTGCAATAGTCAAACTTCAAAGAAGACTTAAAATAAAGCTTACCTTACCAACTGTTCACATGGAAAATTTTTGCTAAATGAGCCTTGTATTTGTGTCGAATCCTTACCAAGTTTTCTCGCCATACCAATATGTCATCCTGAAGCCAACATTGACCCATCCTGGACTATGTGCCCTCTTTGCTTCCATGCTTTTCCTTCTCATGGAATTTTGCACCACTTTGCACTGACACTTCGTTCTCTGCACCGATCGACACCAAAGGTATCTTGTGCAACATTTTGTCATCTTCTTTTAAAGATGAACTATTATCAGGCTAAAACATATCATCATTTATATCAAAAATAATATGAAAACGAAATTGTACAAAATTTTGTTGTTTAATCATCAAAAAGGTTAGATTTTGACTTGCATTAACTAGCCTTTTCAATTGCCCCACATGGACTAAAGAAGATTCTAGCTTCTTCTTATGTGCTCTCACAATGTACTCTTTTCCACCCTTGAACAAGTGATACTTATTCTCATGCTGATGGAAGATTTCCTTTCTGTGAAATAAGTATGGACTACCCAACACAACACCTGTAATGTCAAGAGGTACTACATCCAATTCAACTATGTCAACATAATGAGCTATCATGGAAAATCACAAGATTTACTTCTTTGAGACTTGTAAGTTTGCATCCTTGCATATCCACCCAAGTGGATAAGGCTTTGGATGTGGAATTGTCTCAATTTTCTTTTATTTGACCACGTCTTCTGAGATGAGACTAGCTTGAGACCCACTATCAAAAACTGTGTCTCTCTTTGTGTGGTTTGAGATTACCCTCACATGAAATAGTTCTATCCTCCTCTTTTCATTTTGAGTTTCTTTGTGACAGTTTAATGTGCTAGAACTGGGATTTGTTTCTTGTACAACTTCTTTCCCCTTTATGTCCTTTAATACTATGGCGATACTTTTTGTCTCATCACCTGATTCAAACCCTAAGTCTTGTTCAGCAGTTGCTACACTTTTCTCCTTTTCTTTGGTTTAGTCTTCGGTTTTATATTTCTCTGGTTTCAGCTCCAGATGAGGCTTCCAATGGTGGTCTTCATCGTGGCTTGATTTTGAATAGTTCTTGCAAAAGAATTTCCCTTTTTCCTTTCTAGAGTTTGCAATCCTTTTTCTTTCTTTTCCTTTAAAATCACTACCCTCATTTCCATCAAAAGTGTTTTTCCCTCTAGTCTCTAAATGCGTAGCTTGTACACAAACTTCGTCTAGACTAACAGGAGTGAACATAAGGATAGTATGTTTAAGGTAGTTGTGCAAACCACCTACATATTTCAGCAAAGTGTCTTGACTTTGTAAGTATACCCTTAATAAGAGTGCTCTTCTCCTAAACTCTTGAGTGTATTCTTGAACACTTTGTCCTTTAAGTTGCCTAAAACTTTGCCAATTAATTATAGACTTTTGTAAATGAGCAAGAGGATAAAATTGCTTCTTAATTGTGGAAATAAATTCAACCCATAATAAAGTAAGCATACCAATTTTTTGAATTTATCCTTGGTCTTGGCTTCCCACCATACCAATGTTTCTCCATCCATTCTTAAAGAGACTAACTCAATCTTGGTGTCGTCATCATGTAAGTTATAAATCCTTAAATAAACTTCCAACTATCTTATCTAATTTTCAAGTTTCTCTACATTGACTTCACCATTAAACATCGGTAATTCAAATTTAACATCTAGCTTTAAAAATGGACTTTTTCTAGAATATTTAGGCTTGTGAGGTTGATTTACCGAGGTAGAGGATGAAGATGTAGAGGAATAGGATGATGATGGAGATGGTGGATCGCCATTTCCTCCATGTCCTTTCTTTGAATTATCATCACCTTTATTTCCTCCTGAAGAGCCCTCTCCTTTCTGATGTTTAGACCCTTCTCCAAGCAACCTATCATTCCTTTTTTGGTATAATATTCTTACCATCTCATTCATGTCCAAAAATGATTTTTTGGATACCCGTTCTTCCTCTCTTTGATCCATGTCTTTAGGAACTCCCCCTCCCCTTTTAGACATACTTGAAGCTTCTTTTAAGGCTATTGAAGGTGAATCAAAAGGTGGAGATACTGGCACCCTCACCCTCCTTGGTTGAGGATTATCTTATGCTCTAACCAATTGTTTTTTCCCTCTTTGAAGCTTAATCCTGGTAAGCATTAAAACTTGCAAAACAATAAAAAATATATTTGCACAAAACTAATACTCAAAACTGAGCTCCGATACCAACTGATCTAAAAATGAAACTACTTTTATTTGTTGTGCAAGGTATTCATTTCCATTAAATTATATGTTCAAACTATTACTGATGTCTTGCAATTGAAACAAAGTGTTTTTTGATAAATTTTTGAGTCTTATGTGTGAAGTAGGATTAATTCAATTTACTATTTATCATATCAAATCTAAAACATAGCAAGATAAATTCACATAATATATCATAGCAACTGATACGGTAGTTCACCCTCCTCGGCTACATTTGCCAGGTCCAAGGCTCCTAAACGGCCATGTCCTTACTCTTATTAGATGCTCAAATTGGTTATACAATGAGAAGAAAGCCTAAACAAGACAAATAAGTTGTGAAAATGAGTTTAGAAGACAAAAATTTGTCAAGAATCACTTCTATTTCACCTCCAATGGCTAACCATAGCCTAATATAGCTCCAACACTCCCTATGCCCTAATGGCTCTCCAAGCTTCTTCGCTAAAAAAACACTTGAAGATAAGATCTATTGGCTCTAAAGCCTATACCATTGGCTCTGGAATTCTCATAATACCCTAAATAAAATAAAAAACTCACTCCAAAAGGATCTCCCTAGTGAAAGTTATGACCTCTTCAAGTTTTGTCCAGTTTCCCCTAAAGAAACTCCACTAAACTTGGCTTAATTGGAGTTAGTCGTGCTAAATTTGGCTAACTCCACCCACAATGGCACACTCTGCCAAATTTGTCAGAACTGTTAGAGGTGGAATTCAATGTTTACTGTCATGGTCATGTTGAGGAGGTAAATCCCCTCTGCGGACAGAGGCGATCCCTACTAGCCCAGACCGGGTCTAGCAACAATCATACAACGCTACAGCGCAAGTTCCTAATTGCAAATTAAAGACCAATAATGAGGGCCTACCTAGATTCCAACGTTAGTTCTTATAGAGGAGGTGATGCTCCCGTTCCTTTGCTCCGGTAGATCACTATCCCCATGATCCCCGTGAATGGACACCTGCACATACAAGAAACGACACAAACACAAACATAAAATCCAGCATATGCAACTATATATTAGTCAGAAAGGATATAACTCATCATCATCACAAAGAACAATAAGAGTGGAACCATAACCAATAGTCGTCTATTAATAATAAACAAAGAAGAATACAACCATAGTTCTGACGCTAGATTCTCCTTTGGCGGGGTAGTCAGTAGCACATGTCTTGCAAAGCTTGTTGGGAATAGGAACAAGTCTCTCTCTCTTTGGTTATTGGAAAAGAATCTCCTTACTTGGATTTGGCCTTATGGGAATGAAGAAGGCTCTTGCAGCATGAAGCTCTTGGAAGCTTGACAAATCTCAATCTCTGAAACTTTGGAACTAGATTGCCAAGGAAAATGGACAAGCTTTTATAGATGGATGAAGGGGAGTTGGGATCATCCATAATAATCATGGGATTGGCTTTATCACCAAGGAAGATTCCATGAGATGTGGAAAACCACTTCCTCTCTATGGAAATCCGAAGCCAAACCACCCAACTCAAGATAGATCCAGTCCAGGAATTTGTTAGGATGAATCTTCCGCCATTTATTCGTTAAAAAACACCACTGATTATGGTTGGCGTGAGTGTGACTTTGTGACAGAGCGCCAACTGGCACGCCCTCTTTGGAGGATTCCCCTCATTGGCGAGAGGGTTGCACTATGGAACCGCGCCAATGGAAAAAGGTTTATTTTTAGGGGTTTTAAGCAGGAGATGTCTTCAGGGAAAATGAAGTTCATGTTCAGGGGAATGCAATGCAAGTGTTTGCAGGTCATGTCACTTCTCATAGGTCTCAGAATGAGTCCTCCAAGATGCGGGAGACGGGTAATAGGGATGGTGATAGATTGTTGTCGATTTAAGCCCGTGGTTCTGATCCTTCATAATATTGTTAGGGGCTAGCCTGTTTTTTGCCCAAACCTTACCTTAAACAAAATTTATATATGATATGTGACCTAAGGTTGGTACGAACCAATGTATAGGCAGGCTGGTCGGGCCTGTGGGCTGGTGGCCACCCAGCCCGGGGTCGATTCCTACGAACATACAAATATTTTATCACCATAAACCTACAAACTTGGGGCCATATGGCAGCCTCTGGGCTTGCCACATGTCAGCCCCTGATTGGTCCTCCAAAACAAAATATTCCCGTGAATATTCAATGGAATATTTTGAGGAATATTCCTCAAAATATTCTTTTTTAATTTAATTTTTTTTTAATTCAAATTTGGTAGCTTTTTGGGCATTTTCAAAATGCGATAACTCCTCCATACGATCTTGGATTTGAGTTTCGTTCGTGGCTACAGGATCATTTTGACAAGGCCTATCCAGAAATTCTCGTTTCAACCAACTCTGAGCAATTCCAAATTTGAGCATTTTTTCCACTTAGGACATGATCACCTGATCATTTTCATAAATGCTAGAGTGGCGAAAAATTTTCAAAGATCTTTCTCTTAACTTCTAAATTAATTTCTACCCCCTGCTCGCCTTAGTTTTTTTCCTACGTCAAGTCATGAACAGTCACCATAACGGTCACTTTCCATCTACCCTGCATGGTCTCTTCTTCAATAGTGCAGCTCCCCTCGCGCTTTTGCTGACACTATGACAATCCTCCATTCTGCGCAGTACCCCAACTGTGCAACTCTACAACCCTGGCATTCTAGTTTATGGTCTCGTGCCTCCTTTGAGCTGCCTAGAGTGATAAGACTATGCTTCGTCCATATAGTCAGCTGGATGGATCCCCAGTGTATGGCTTCAATCAGCTACCATTCAACTTCCCTAGGAATGGATCACCATTCAACTTCACTAAGTGAACTACTCCACCATCGGTAATCTCCTTGATGACATAGTGCCCCAGCCAATGCATCCAAAATTTTCCAGGAAATTTATGAATCTTGTTGTCATATAATAACACTAAATCATTTACCTTGAAGGTGCACAGTTTGATGTGTTGATTGTGCCATGCCTTTCTGCGTTCCTTTTAAACTTGCTAATGGAATCTAGCGAGAAACCTATCCTCTTCTAGTTCTTTTAGCTGCATGAGCCTTTCTTCCATGGCTTCGTGATCCACCATTCCTTTGAATTTTGCTATGCACAGACTAGGTACAATGTATTCCATTGGCATCACATCTTCAACACCATAAACCAACCTAAAAGGCATTTGTCCAGTTAACTTCTTACAAGTTATTATGTAAGCCCATAGCACCACGGGTATGCACAAATCCCAATCATTTATTTTTGCATTGCAAACCTTCATCAGTGTGCTCTCTAATATCTTATTAAATGCTTCTACTAATCCATTACCATGTGGGTGATATGGCATACTCTTCTGATGGTAAACCTGAAATTCCTCTATCAACACGTTGATCATTTCATTAAGAAAATGAGTACTACAAACGCTCATTAAAATTTTTGAATGGCCAAACCTTGTTAGTACGTACTCAAAGATGAATTTTAGTGTTTTTGCGCTTCTACATTCCTTTAAAGGTTGCGCCTCCACCCATTTGGTGAAACACTCAGTCGACGAATGATGTACCATGTACTTGTCTTCTTCCCTGGAGACTGAATTGGTCGCACAAATTCAATCACCCATTTCTCGAAAGGTTGTAACAATATCTATGGATTCAAAGGCAGCTCATCTCTCCATGATGGTCTTCTAGTCCTTTGGCATGCATCGAATGCCCTACAATATTCTTTTGAATCCTTATGCATTGTCAGCCACCACAACCTAGCACGTAGAATCTTCTGCACTGTTGCTTTTCTCGCATGATGTCCTCCCACAACTCCTTCATGAGCCTTACTGAGGATTTTGTTTCATTCAAATTATAGCACATAACATCATAGTATTTCATCTGATCCCATTTTATACAAGTGCACTGTAATGACAGAAAAGTCTCTGTGCACACCACAAATTCCTTCTTTTGTTGTATAATATGTCCTTTTGGATATGTTCCCATCATTAGGAAGTGTATAATATCTTCAAATTGACTATCCACAATACGCACTACAAAGAGCTACGCGTCATGTAGTCCTTCCTCCAAATTAATAGGCTCCTCTCCTGTTTCAATGCGCGACAAATGATCCAATCTAGCATTCAATCATCCTAGTTTCAAAATAACTTCAAAATCATATTCTTGAAATAACAGGCTTGTTCACCAAGTACTTCAATTCAGAACGGTCTGTATATGTCCGCCTAGAAAGTAGTGCCAGAACTTTTGGAGCACATATACCATAGCCATATCTTCGCGCTCTCCCATTGAATAATTCTTCTCAACTTTAAATAGATTTTAATTTCAAACGCTATAGGATGATCCAATTCTCTCTCGTCAACCTATGCCAGTACTACTCCTAGTGCAATGCATGACATGTCGACATGCACATGAGATTCCTTCTTCTAATCTGGGAAGACAAGGATCGACATGGTGACCATTTTCTTTTTGAGAACATCTAAGCTCCTCTCACATTCTTCATTCCAGTAGAATGTAGCATCCTTCTTTAATAGTTTCTCCATCGGTGCGGTGATCTGGGCATAGCTTTTGATGAACTTTCTATAGTACCCTATATGCCCAACGTCATGCATAGTTGTTTCACACTTCTTAGTGCCTCCAAATTTATTATAACCACCATCTTCATAGGGTCTACCATCAAGCTCTATCTGCATACAATGTGACCAAGCAAGATCCCAAAAGGGACATAGAAAAAACATTTCTTCATATTGAGTGTGATCTGGTACCTTTGACATGTATCTAGCATCAAGCACAGACTTGCTACATGGTGCTTTACTAGTCCAAACATGGTCCAATCGTCAAATTATACCTCCAGAAATCTGTCAATGAAATATTTGAACGTTTCGATGAATACGTGTGAGAAGACCGCTGACGCATTCTTCAACTCAAAAGGCATCACCATATACTGGGAGCATCCCCATTCAATCACGAAGGTCATCTTACTTCTATGCTCTGGTGTGATCTTGATCTGATGGTACCCTGAGAACCCATTAGTAAACAAATGTGCTTCTTGGCCACCAACATTATCCAACATGTCATTGGTGAATGGAGTTGGGAAAGGATCATTCACAGAAGTGTCATTGAAGTTCCTGAGATCTATGTATATTAGTATCTCATCCTTCTGTTTCTTGTCCTAAACTACCATTGGGCTTACCCAATCAGACTCTTCTACGGGTTCAATGATGACTGTTGCAAGCATTTTATCCAACTCCAAGCAAACCCTTTCTTTATACTTCGGTTCGAGGTGGTAAGGCCTTTGCTTAAGTGGCTTCACATATGGCTTTAGAGTGATCTTCATGACATCCAAGTCCCCTATTATCCCTTTCAGATCTAAAAACATCATGGGGAACAAATCTTGATATTCATGTAGCAATTCGATGACCTTATCTACAGTTGCATCATCCCAGTAGTCCCCAATATGTGCAAGCTTCATCTCTACATCCATACTAATATTCACCTGTCTAGTTTCGAGTGTCTCAATGATGTTTGGATTCTCTAGGTGTAGTCCTTCAACTTCATGCTGATCTTCAGTCTTGGGAATGTTAATATTCCTTTGGTCTTCATCTTCTTCTTCCACTGTCACATTGTAGCACTCCAACATGTGGCTCAGCTGGGTAGTCCAATCATGTTGAATCAAATCTAGAGGATCCTCTGGTATCCTAAAGATTGTTTCCTTGACCTCCTCCAACGCTTCATCAATACATTCAAACCCATCCTCAAATCTAAACATCATAAAAATTCCTTGGCGCAAAGCATCCCATTCTTTAGTGCCATGGTTGAGCTCCATCTCCAAGTACCAATTCATCGATATAACATCCCATGTATGAAAAAATAGATGTACCCACTTCGGATGAGGCTCTACTCCATAATCTTTAGTCCATTTTCCAAATGGTCACGTGAATCACTCCTCCCATCGTATTTTTATGTTAAGTTCCCACACTTCTTTGTCATTCTTCCATTCCTCCCTTGCTTCATTTATCCAATCTAGTCGGATAATAGAAATGGCACACAACAATGCTTCCACATGCTCATCCTTTCTTGAGAGTGCATCTACCACCACAATTTTCTTCCTTTTTTTGTAGATGATTTCAAAGTCATAACCCAACATCTTTGTGACCCACTTTTGTTGCTCTTCAGACGATAATTTTTTTTCTAAAAAGTATTTAAGGCTATCATGAGCTGTTTTTACCTTGAAGTGTCTTCCCATTAGATAGGGTCGCCATTTCTTAGCAGGGAGTATTGCCAACATTTCCTTCTCATAAATAGCTTTGTGTAAAAACTTTCCCTTGATTTGACGACTTTCAAAAGTAATGGGTCTTTCATCTTGCATTAAAACAGCACCAATTCCATTTCCTAAAGCATCACATTCCACAATAAAGCTTTTTGTGAAGTCCGGTGTAGCTAAGACAGGTTCTTGACGCATTGCCTCTTTAAGATGTTTGAAGGCCTTTGTTGCTTCTGGAGTCCATGAAAATGCATCTTTCTCCAATAATGTTGTTAGAGGTGCTGCTATTCTCCCATAATTCTTAACAAAATTGCGATAATACCCTGTCAACACAAGAAATCCTCACAGATGCTTTATGGATTTGAAGAGG
>APFE030052925.1:21971-45475 GCA_000404065.3 Pinus taeda | reverse complement strand
GTCAAAATACTGGTGTATTGATCTGTGATCTGTTTGTGAGCGGTGTCCTTTTGGTGTTCTGTCTGAGGAACTTACCCTGTAAATTCCTACAGTGTCAACCTAAGAGAGTAAGGGAGGGTTTGTTCCGAGTGTTCGAGGAGCTAATTTATAGATCATTCATCAGCTTGGGCGTGTTTTTCTTAGGGCACGGAAAGGGAATTCGTGGGTTGAGAGGAGCTAGCAGGAAGTGGAGATTGCGCCGAAGATTTTGCAGGAATCTATCAATTGGAAGGACAAGTTTCCTCTTGGTATTTTGTAGGGTTGAGAATGTTGTATTTTGGAGGGTTGAATTGTCTAAAATCTAGGCCTGCATAGAGATTATTGGACATCTACTACGCAACGATAGAGAGCAAGGAAATTTTGTGGGAGTTGAGCAAGGAGAGATAAAGAGATTTGGAGTGGTTGGAGGGGTTGGAGGAGATTTACCAGAAATTGATTTGGCTTCCTACAATATGATTCTTTCTACAAGGCGTTTTTCCAGCCAGTTGGAGCCACGCGCACTTCTTGGGGGTCACCAGGGCATGTTGGATTTAGCCAAAGTTCAAACCCTTTCTCGGTTTTTGTGGGTTTGGTGAGAGGAGGCTAGGATTAATTTTACAGAATTTTATGACCACTTCTGAGGACAGAATGCCTAGTTCCATTCAGCAGCCAGCAACAAAAATTGTTGGAGGAGAGCGCAGTTTACCTTGGGACAATTTCCACCACTTGGGTCTGTGAGGTATTTCTGGGTTTGATTGGAGCTGGTGTGGAGAGCCTACATTTAATTTTGTAGAATTTTGGAGTAGATCTAAGAGTCGAAATCTCAGTGCACCTATAGCAACAGTGGCAGTAATTTTTTGGGTCAGATCATAGGTTTCTTTTTGGTGGAGTCATTCCAGCACTTGGGCATCACAATTCCAACCTAGGTTCTTGTCATAGCTTGCAGTAGCAAGCCCGGGTTCTTCTAGTCTCATTTATTGTACTCATATTTACCAAAATTAATATAATGACTCTGAGCTTTTGCCCATATTTTTGTGTATGGTTGTGCATTTCTAGATTTAGTAGTTCTAGCTAGTTCATTTATTTTGTTATCTACGGTATTTTTCCATTTGGAATATTAAAGTGATATCAAAGCAATGATCTTGGCCAGCTATGGAGTAGCCAACTAGATCATGGAAGATTTGGGCATGTATGCACAGTGATAGGTTAAACCACAAACAACCCATGGCTCAAGGAAGATTTAGTGTGCAGGAATTATGGGGTGGAATCCGTAGGAATGATGAGAGATTGGCCCAGTTGAGGAAGGTGACGGACCAAATTCATCCTCATCCTTAGAGCATAGACACTAGAGATGTGCAGCCTGTGGGGGTGCAGCCATCTACACCATGTGGGGAAAGTCAACAGACTTAGGGCACCAAATCTCCTCAAAAGGAGCAAGAAGGACAGGGACAATTAGAGGGTGAGACCAGGAGGCGCTTTTGTTGGCAAAGGCCTAGCTTTTAATATCTGGAGCCTGAGGAGGAGGCTGAGCATGAGGCTAAGGGAACGCAAGGTTGTGAGGGGCACATAGATACACCCAGCATGATGCAAGAGTCACCCTTGTTGGAGATTCCTTTGATAGTTTTAGCTAACACCTTGGGGGAGGGAATCAAGCATACACCCATAGGGCCATCCATTGGCGAGGTGCTAGGAGACACAGAGGTGTCCACCATTGAGGAGGTGCCATCTATTGTTGAGGTATCCATTGATGAGGTATCCCGGGGCGTGACCGCATTTCCAAGTGATAGCAGCGCACAACAGGTTGATGAGGTACTAAGAGACAATTCCACCGTTGATGAGCAGCCAATAGGTACAAAGGCATCCAGATCTATGACAGATTTTTCAGACGACAGTCACCTATAGGCTACAGCTAATTGGTGACGGTGTTTTATATGATGGGTTGCCGACGGAGGAGCAGTTAGAGACTCAAGTTGAGCCTGTGATGGAGGAGGATGCGCAAGCGTCCTTTGGGCTAGACATTGACAAGGGGCAGTGTGGAGAGCACACATTGGGATTTCAACACAGTTTACTTTAGACACATGCTGACGGGGCTTACAGCAGTATTATCCCACCCTTATGCATCGAACTGAGAGAGGCAGAATTGTCTAAACAGATGACCAGGTCAGCAAGGGCTATCATCTTGAGTTTAAGTATCGCACAATGTCAGCATGGAGGGTTTGTTCCGTACATAGGAGATTGTACATTTGATCCCTCCTTTGGGATTGGATTGCGAGAGGTACTGAGTTGGTACCTAATGGAGCAAGTTAGGTGGTTGGGTACATCCATGGCTGCATTTCAGTAGAGATTGTGGATTACCAAAGGGGCTCGAGGGCCAGACTATTGTTGGGATCCAAGTGGGGTTTCCCATCACATCATAACGCCAGTAGGTGACAGTAGTAGCTATGTGATGGATTCAATAATTGGGCACACACATATTTGCAGATCTACATCAGCAATAGAGACAGGATGGTTTGACAAGAGAGCAGGCAGATTTCATGAGTTATATTGGCATATTGATCGAGCGTGGAGTCACATGATGATTAGCCTACTCTTGTAGAAGTCGTTAGGAGGAGGTGGCATCAACAAGCCACCAAACAGGGCATCATATGGAGATAGTGCTCTCCCATTGATGTATTAGGCACCAAAGTTATTGAGGTTCAGCACGGTAGCGTTAATCCCGATTGCATGTGAGGAGTTGGGTCACTCAGGTGTACCTGGGCAGATGAGGAGTTGTAGATCACATCGTGGTGGGTGTACTCGCAGAGTGGTGGATACATGGGCACATATGGGATGCCTTACGGTACATGGTGTCATGGCATTGAGCATTGGTATCCAGTGGGGCATGGAGTTGTGCCACGAAATTCAGTGCTATGCAGAGGAGTGCACAGTTACGTATTTTGTTGCAGCAAAGCATGATGATGCACAACAAGTTGTTGGAGTGTTGCTGCAAGAGAGATCTCTTAACAAGGGCATTAGGCACACCATTGGGTTTGACACACTCAGATTTGGAGAGCGAGTTGATCATGGAGCCGACCATGAGCTTCCATTTATCACTCTCCAACATTGCACACTAACATAGGGGACTTGGATATCATCTCTTGATGTTGTCATTACGAGCAACAGGATCCAGGATGTTCATCTGAGACAGTTGGATGGGACATGGTGCATTGGGAGAGAGGCTTTCTAGTTGTGGCATATGGTCAAGGTGCAAGTTGGTGGATGCAAGCTTGGGGGTAGTCCAATCTTCTACAGAGGTGACACTTGCACCACCCTTGAGCCCACACTCAGGGAGATGCATGAACCCCTTTTGGCAAGACATTACGAGGCATCTCAAGACCATCTACAGCAGTTGGTGGACATTACTTGTAAGTAGATGTTTAGACTCTAGGCAATATTGGGGAGAGCTTTCAGGAGCTAGGATAACAGATCCCATTGCGTGGTATGGACGACACAGGGCAATTTCGTATGCACCAAATTGGTTTGTGATGTATGGAGTCCACATATTGATTGCACACAGGACCTAAGACATGGTACGGGTTGGAACCAACAGTTGTCAGGACTATGACGCAATCGGCTGTGGGATCCAGAGATTTGGTTGGTTGATTAGACACTCTGTTTCATGATGAGCAGGATCAAGACAGAGGATGACCCAGCTCACACTTGGTTTGACATGCGGGGGAGCATTGAGGCCTTCGTCACATGGCAAGACTAGTTTTCCTTGTTGCTGCTATGGATCACGGTGAGTGTTGGATGGGTAGGTCATGACCTCGTGGATATGCTTGGGCCATATGCATTGGGACTCTATAGATATTTTGCCATCAGGTCCCAGGAGAGGAGGATACAACTTGCGCATGATGGGCAGACCGTCATGGTCAGAGTTGCACAGCGACAGCATGGTGGCACCCTTTTTAGACTAGAATGGGATTCGGGCATCACAGTACTTGGCAGTACAGCGACCCTTGGGAATGAGCTGATTTCTACTGGGGAAGATCATTCAGATCTTCCATTGGACTTTTGTGACTCGCTGATGGCATGGCGGACTACATCATCATGGAAGGTTGGTTAGCAGGAGGATATTAGGGGAAGCCCAAATGGGAGAGACTTCATTCCCACGAGGATTGGGTTGTATCTTCAAGAGTTTACCCTTGGAGTGCAGGAGGTGCACTACTTGGTATGGCAGCTTCATGGGGAGATGGACAGAGTCCTACATTATCACGATGCTCTATATTGATAGTATGCAGAGGGCTTCTAGTACCTATATCTAGCTAGATAGTGAGTGGAGCAAGGGGTGCTTCACAGTGATCAGGATGGCTTGGGATCTGGGTGTCGAGGGATTCCTTCGTGATCAAACAGCGCAGAGATCGAGAATGACTCAGTGGCACATTTGAGACCCCAGTATTAATGGTGGTGATAGTGGTGATCAGTAATCAAACGGGGTGTTTGTTCAGGCATTGCTTGAGGACAAGCAATTTTTGGCAGGAAGGACTATAATATCCCTAATTTTGATTTTCTGCCTTAGAGACGATTTTTGGAAGAGGAGGCAATTCCAACATTGGCACTTAGGAGGAAAAAGGGAAATCATAGCTATAGTGGATCGTGGGGCCCACAAGAGACAAATTTGGCCCAAGGGAACTTGCACTCTTGGAGGGGACAGAGAGAGTAGGGGGTGTGAATTAGGAGAGAGAAAGAGTGGGGGGCACCAAGGGAGAAAAGGAGGCCAACAATTATAAATAAGGAAAAGAGACCTTCATTTGTATTTTTTGTCAACTTTACTTCTGAACACAAGTTCTCTTAAGTTGTTTAGCACAAGGGATTCCCAAGCAAAAATTTCACTTCTACCTTCAATGAACTTTGAGTGTCACCCTAGGAGAGTAAGGGAGAGTTTGTTTCGGGTGTTTGAGGAGCTAATTTGTAGATCATTCATCAACTTGAGCGTGTTTTTCTTAGGGCGCAGAAAGGGAATTCGTGAGTTGAGAGGAGCTAGCAAGAAGTGGAGATTGGGTCGGAGATTTTGTAGGAATTTATCCATTGGAAAGGAAAGTTTCCTCTTAGTATTTTGTAGGGCCAAGAGTGTTGTATTTTAGAGGGCCGAATTGTCTAAACTCTGGGACTACGCAGAAATCACTGGACATCTACTACGAAGCTGTAGAGCGCAGAGAAATTTCATGGGAGTTGCGTAAGGAGAGATAAAGAGATTTGGAGGAGTGGTCGCAGGGGTTGGAGGAGTGGTTACAAGGGTTAGAGGAGATTTTCCAAGAATAGATTTGGCTTCCTACAGTAGGATTCTTTCTACAGGCATTTTTCCATAGAGTTGGAGCGACACACACTTCTTGGGGATCACTGGGGCATGTTGGATTCATCCCAAACCCTTTCTGGGTTTTGTGGGTTTGGTGAGAGGAGGCTAGGATTAATTTTACAGAATTTTATGAGCACTTCTGAGGGCCGAATTCCTAGTTCCATTCAGCAGTCAGTAGCAGAAATTGTTGGAGGAGAGCACAGTCTACCCTGAGACCATTTCCACCACTCGGGTCTGTGAGGTCTTTCTAGGTTTGTTTGGAGCTAGTGTGGAGAGGCTACATTTAATTTTGCAGAATTTTTGGAGCAGATCTAAGGGCCGAAATCTCAGTGCACCTATAGCAGCAATAGTAGTAATTTTCTGGGTCAGCGCAAAGGTTTTCGTTTGGAGTCATTCCAGCACTTGGGCATCACAATTCCAACCTGGGTTCTTGCCTAGCTTGTAGTAGCAAGCCCAGGTTCCTATGATCTCATTCATTGTACTCATATTTACCAAAAATTAGTACAATGACTCTGAGTTTTTGCCCATATTTTTGTGTTCAAATGTGTATAGTTGTGCATTTCTGAATTTAGTAGTTGTAGCTAGTTCATTGCTTCTGTTATCTACGGTATTTTTCCATTTGGAATGTTATACTTCCTTAGTTGCTTAATTTAGAAATTGATATCTTTCATTCTAGCATTTCACATTTCACTTGATAATTTTTTGGTTTTTGTACTAACAATTTGGGTGTTCCAAAAGCATTTTTGGACACTTTTCACATATTTGGCTTGCTGGTTTTTAGCAATTCAGCAAAATTACAAGGGGAGGTGCTGCCGAAGTTTGGTCAAATTGAAGCATTCAAGCACCCAGAGGGAAACTCATACAATTCCCTTTGTAAAACAAGGACTTTTACCACCACTGTAACTTTTAAAACCATTATTCTCCCTTTATTCAGAAGGGATACCATCACCTAACAAAGCATTATAATCTTGAGGGAGCTAGGAGAGTCTCCTAGGCATCCCATTCCCCCTTACCCAGCAAGGGGACCTCTTGTGTTTTGTGTCTCACGTTCATGGTGTGGTTGTATTGGGTTTAAAATTAACCTTGAACTGCAAAACATTGGAGTAGATTTCATTTTTATAGATTAGATTTCAATTTATGCTCTAGATTAGATTTCATTTTTGCAAGAGCAATGAACCCTATTATGCTTTCTGTCATTGCAAGCTTAGCTGGATCCTTGTGTGTGATCAGAGAGGGCTTGCTGGTTGATTTAGTTGAACTAAGGAAAACCTCTTAATATTTATTTTAAGTTTGGGGGAAAAGAAAAGGTTGACTTGTGAAATCAGGGTAGGAGGTACTTCCTCCTATTTTTGGATCTCCTTGCAACTAGTTGACTTGTGAAATCAGGGGAGTACTCATTGAAGCGAAGCTTCCTCCCGTTGGATCTCCTTGCAACTTTCTCTACCTCAATCAAAGGATAAAGGTCAAAGAGGAAACACACATTAAATTAGTTTCATTTACTTGCAATCACATGGGTCATATACCCACATTTCCAAGTGAAATCAAATTTAATCAAATTTACCAAGAGAACTCTCCACAATATTTCTAAAGCAAACAGCACTTGGGCTATCATTTCATTTTCCAGATTTATTTTCAAGCGCAAGAACTTACTTTTCCATTTCATTTTCAAGCATAAGCATTTACTTTTGGCACTGGGCTATATAGCTATTCATTTATTTAATGTGATTATTTGTTTATCTCTCTTTCATATTGTATGTTGATAGCGAATTTATTCTTGTGTAACACATTTAACTCATAGAATAATTTCTTGTTAACTATAGCTTAGTCAACCTTACTTGTTTTTAGGGACTACCCCCCTTGGCTTTGCTAGGAGTTAGCCTAGACGGAGGAGTTGAGATTTGAGCGACAGCTACTCAACTCAAGACATTTCCCCAAGCCCACACTTAGCGGATTAAAGATTTTTCCATTTAGACCAAAGGTGTGGATTAGGCAGCAACAGTGACCTAAACTGAGAAGCCTCCCCTGTGGTGAAATCCCACTAAAGAGCAGGTGCTGTGCTGTGGTGACAATGGGCCTCCACCTCATAGTGTTGTCATTCTCCACCATCACTACTTTTCTTTCTTATGTGGCATGCTTTCCAAATACTACAATATGAATATATCCAAGCAGACACATGAAGATTGAGCTTCTTCGACAGAATTCATCAATGTAAAATATTACTGAGTGAGATCAAAAAATAACTAATATTTTCTATTATTACAACAATATGCTCGTCATTCAAGTGTATTCAGGGCCTATCATTGTCCAATGTCCATGATCTTCTCAGTCTCGATTATCCACCTTATATTTTTGTGCTCGCACATTGTATCGGCACTATTGTACTTGGCAGTCCCACTGACCTACTTTGTGGTCATTCATTGGACATTATTAAAATTATCTTATCTCACCTTTACCAAATCCTCCTCCACACACCCAAAAATGAACAGAATTAACATAGCATAGGATAAGCAATGTAAAATATTCTTAGTGATTTTATTATGTACCAGCGATGTACGGCTGACTTGAGGACTCAGAAACTCCAAACTCCGTGCAACAATGTAAAGGAAATTCAGGTCTGCAATCAGAAAATCCTCAATTCCCGGCTTTAAAACCTTGATCACCACTTCTTCTTGAGACCCTCTTAATCTGGCACCATGGACCTGCATGCCAATGATCCGAAGTTCAGCAAATTTGTCAAAATAACATGTATGCCAAAGGTACAAACAATAATGCCCAATATGAAAGAAACACCTGCGCGATTGAAGCTGAAGCAATTGGCACTGGATCAATATATTCATAGATATTTTCCAATGGCTGCATGAGCTCCTGTCGAAGAATAGCTTCAATTTCACAAAATGGCACTGCAGGGGTCTTGTCAAAACAGTTTTGGAATTCCTCTACATACTCTGCTGGGAAAAGAGTTGGTGTAGAAGCTATAAACTGTCAAAAAGTAGAAACAATCACTGAACTGTGCAACTAAGGGATATTTTGTGAAAGAGAGATGTAAAGCCTAGCCACCATAAAGCACATTAGTCTTTGTAAATTTATTTATGCATGGTTACATTTCCTAAATTAATAAGAGGGAGTAGAAGAAACGTTTTTAGTTCCATAAGACTCTAATTACTATTCCATTAGTATGTTCCACGTTTGTGCATAAGAAAGATCACTGTGCAATTAAATTTAAATGTGACTAAAAACAAATAGGAGGAGAATGGAAACAAAACATTGAATAGAACGATACTGTTATGGAGTCTCTCTATCACCTTTCAACCACATTTTCATATATAGACAAAGAATTAGTATGCAATGCAACCAACTCATAATCAAAAGGGAAATTGGTGATGCATTCTTTTTGTAATTATTTTCATAAGAAAAATAGTATATATTAATGGAACATAGAAAAATAGTACAAAATCACGGGATTAAGTCTGCAAGAAGCATTCCAGACAGCCAAAGCTGGAAGGATACAACAGGACACATATCAGATAGAGCAATAGCAGTGACTTCTTTATTTTTTCTCTTTTTGAAAAAAATCTTAGATATACATAAAAATATTTACAATAAGAAAAGCAAAAAGCAGAAGAGTATATAATATGAACTTCACAACCTCTTCCTGTGAGCTACTAAAACAGAAATAAAAGCAGCATGTTCTGTGCGATCCAAAATTGGGAATCTTTGGTCAACAAGACTCCCTTTGCCAAAAGCTAGTGGCAAACATCATCTTTCCACAAAGAACTGAACGCAAACAAAGAGCTAATCTTTTGATTAAAAACAAACTTATATCTGAGATTCCATAACACCAATAGATACACAATCTGCAGGCAATGCCAAAGACCAGACACAGCATTGGTAACAAGAGAAAGGCCATCCCCCAACAAAACCACCAATGCACCCTGCCCTGCAGCAGTG
The DNA here is from genome assembly GCA_000404065.3 of Pinus taeda. Taxonomy (NCBI): domain Eukaryota; kingdom Viridiplantae; phylum Streptophyta; class Pinopsida; order Pinales; family Pinaceae; genus Pinus; species Pinus taeda. Next base: position 36,174 of record APFE030052925.1, on the reverse strand, counting down.
CAGAATGGTGATCCTCAAACCAATTCCAACAGCACTTGATGAACCAGCTTTTCCAGAAAATAATGGTTGACAGTCTCCAGGGGCTGACAAACAGGAGAGATAAGCTAAGTACATGGAATTTCAAAAAGATCACCCATCTGTATAACAAATTCGCTGCTGCCCCCCAGTAATTGGAGTAGACTAAACCGGATACCAAGATGTCTCATTACACACCATGCAATCCAAAGGTATATTTACATTTATTCGCAAGAATTACCCAATCTTTCACGTCCATCATTTTTTTGGTTTGAACGCCTCATTTTGTCATTACTTATCAAGTGAAGCATCTCTAAATTTCTTAGGAACATGTTGTAGTCATAGTCCTTTTATAACTTGTGTAGCACCATAGGCATTAGTGCCCATATTAGCCAATTTAGCTGACATCATACTAGCAGTAAATTTGACATGCATACATTGGAAATTCATAAAAAGCCTTGTTACTTATTGGATGTCTTGAATCATAGGTTGCAACATCCAATTGCACTGGAAATGGTTGCCTCCAGATTTCACAACCACATTAATTATAAATTTTGAATGACCTTCAGGACCCAACTCCTGAATATCTGAATTAATGGCCATCCCAAGGAATTCCTTTCCTGAAATTGCTTCCAGTAGGATATGCTTCAGTATATCCACCAATTCTCCGTCACCTAGATACCTACAACTGACCACACTTTCCTCTCCCTTTCCCTTTTGTTTGAAGACCTCATTTTATCATTTTTTTTTACTAATGGAATCAGCAACTCAGGTGGTTCTCATACTCGCATGACAGTAGATTCTGTTGGCTACCACTATAACCACTAGGTGCGCTATGCCTGCCCCTAACATGAACATGGGTTAATCAGGGGATCGAACCAAGGACCTCCTAATATTTAACGTAACAAGTTTACATGCTTTGCCAAGTCAGCTACCCCCGCGGGCTCATCTTATCATTATTTTTCAAGTAAATCATCTCTAAATTTCATTGGAACATATCGTGGTTGTAGTTCTTTTATAACCTGTGTACCACCTATTACGCTATTACCCCATTTTACACGAGGCCTACACGAGTGAAATTTTTCACTACATTTGTGATTTTTATCACATAGGCAGCTTTACAAGACAATGGAGCTTTGGATGGCCCAAGGGTTATAAGTTCACCTAATGATTTTTGATGCACTGGTTGATAGTTGATGAGATAATGTAGTCATGGGTGTCTTGATGGTGCTTCAACTGGTATAGTTGCTTATCATAGAGAGATAGCATTGCGCTTGGTCATGTGATTTTATAGCTTTCATTTCGCTTAAAATTGAAGGTATATAAGGACATATGAGTCATGACTCTATCAAGTAAGCACCCATAGCTTGTATGGAGGATCTTGACATGAAGATTGTATCTTCACTTTGTTGGCATCTTTGTTATGGATAGCACTTGAAATATACCCCTTTTTTACATAATGTTTACTCTATTTTCACAGGTATTAGCATGGCTAGACACTCATTACTCTAATACCCTAGCTGTTATGGATGTTTTTCGCACATGGATGGGTTGCTTATGATGAGGAGCATGAATGTATGTAGAGAACTCACCCCTTGGCTCATATGTGGATGAATTTCATCCACTTGATGCATCCTTTGATGAGGCCATTCCCCTTTCTTATTGAGTTGGCATATCACTTGGATGCCTTGGCATATGGATGGATGGTGATATTCAACTGGTTCGACTCTTTTCTGCATGGATCTAGCACTATGCAAATACTTTGAGGGCATATTAGTGGATTGCTCCCATTCCTAGTGGTTTGATGCACACATGTTGAGGCATATTCATAGTTGGTTATATTTTTTGGGGACATATTAGTGAGCAGTTGCCATACTTGGCGGTTTGATGCAAACATTGTGAAAATTCCTAAAACCCAGAATCCCTACTACAGCAAACTGATGTTCCTTCTCCTACTTGTTAATCCATACAAGTTATTTACTGTGTTCTACAGTAAATATCGAAGTAAATACTATTGCAACCTTCATTTAATTAAAAATAATATGCCAAAACAAGAAATTGAACAGGAAAAGATACAACACAAGTGACACAATTATTTTTGGATAAATGTCCCCGGAAAAACCCAATGCAGGAAGACCGGTGCAGCAAATCTGAAGGTTTTTATTATGATGCAGTAGTAAATCTGAGTACAATTCATTGGAAGCACAACTGGCTATTCGATACAGAGAGAAACTAGACAAAACAATTAGTGAGATGATCTCACCCTATCACTGGAAGAATCTGACCCTGATCTCACTGAAAGGAGGCTCTGCGTCAGCCTCTGCGCAGATTTGTGTCAACCCTATGCAGTCTCTACGTCACCTCAGCTGGGGACTGCGTTGCTCTTCCTCCGGATCCTCTGCTACAAAGAAACTTCGATTTCCAACCTCCCGGTCTCACACCCCGGCTCCCGACTTCTGAAACTCAATTTCCTCAATAGGAATTCGATCTTCCTCTAGGCTCTACACTACCACTGCATCAGCTCTGCATGGGCCAGCGTCAACCTCTCTCTGGACATTATTTTACCCTCTCTACCTTGTACTCTCCGGCCCAAGAAAACATCCCTCTTTTGGATACTATCTCTGCCCCTCACTACAAAAGATCGCTATCAAAAATCTTTCCAGCAGTTGCTTTGCTTCAGAAAATCGAATTTCTAATCTCTCTCTGTGTGTGCTCTCCAAGTGCCCATCAAGCCTTCTCTTATAATCCTCTCGTTGATCAATCAACGACCCAGATTAGATTCTAACCAATAGCTAGGATCATATTGCCTTGATCTTCGCCTTCTTCTAGAAGTTTCACCCACAGTTTATATTAATACGCTTTAATTATTTTAATTTCCTAAGTTTAGACTTAGGGTCCCATTAAAGTAATTAATTATTTTAATAAAACTATCTCCAAGTGGAATTTCCCAAAATGATTTTTGGGTATTGGAGAATACATGTGTCTAAGCCTCCCTGCAAAATTTGAGACTTACAGCACATCTAATGCTACCAGAAATCAACAAACATGTTGATGCATATTCACACTTGGTCATATTTTATTTGCTTATGACTAGGATGAAGTGAAACGTCCTCTTGGAGCCTTTATTACACACATAATCATGGTTATGGAGGGCATATTCACCTTGTGAAGTTACATGCTCCACTTGGAAGTTTCATTGCTATATCTAGGGTTTTGACTTTGGTTCAAACCCTCCTTATGAAGGACATCCACTTATTAACAGCCTCATGCACACATACTCATGCATCTAGAAGAACACTTGTAATGTTCCCAATCAGATTTTAAGCTATTACTGTGCTATTTCAAATTTTCTTCAAGCAATTGTTTCCTAATATAGTAGAAATTTTCTTTGACACTTTTTCACAACAGTTAGTGTGCATACTCTGAAAACTACTACCAACAGTTCACACAGCGTTTTTGACAAAGAGTTTGTGAGCAAACTAGGAAGGAAACTTCAGTCAATAACTTAAGAAAATTATGATTTCCAATTGGGAGCAAAAATCGTTGTTTACAAGGCCATTGAAGAACAATTTTCAGTTTGAGAGCACTTGTCAAATGTACACTGCCATTGGGAGGAAACACCTGAAGTTTACTCAAACCTGATGCAAAAATCAGACCCACTATATCAGATAATTCGGCCACCAACCAGCTACAAGATGATGAACTCAAACCAGGAGAAAATCTTCAGATCTGGCCTAATTTTAGTTGCATATAAGTTGGCCTTTTTGGCTACAGGAAAAAGAATTTCAGCCAGCCTTACAAACCTCTGAAACTTGTATCTTCAATACATCTGATCTATATCTTAAGGCTCCTTCATAGGTACAAGTGTCAAATGGGTTCAATGTGCCCAGAATATGCTTTCACAAATGTTAAGTTCAGCCAGCAATATGACAAGAGAGCTACCCCAGTGTCCAATACTGATTTTTTCTTTATATATATAGACTTCATCCATAAAGATACAAGGAACTGCCAAATTGAAATAAGATATGGAGGATAGCCACATTGTGGACAGAATTTGTGAATCTGGTGTGTACAAAATAACCCTGTCACAGGTGCAAAGAATGCCCAGAATCTGCTCTATGTTCAGGATTGTGCCCAGCCACAATAATGATGGTGACTCATGCCTCTATGACTTGTGTAACATTCCTCCACGCAGAGATAAAGAGAGAAAAGGGTGCCAGAATTGCTTACTATAATAACATGGCCAGAATAATGAGTTTGCTCAACTCGTGGGCATATAAATTTAGTGTATTTCGTCCTCCTCCAAGCAAGGATAATGACCACGCTTGAGAACTCGACCAGCAAACTCAATAAGGAGACTCATCCCTCAGATTTGTGTACTCGGCCTTGACAAATTCTTCAGTATTCAACCATAAAAATCTTGGAACTTGGCCTTCATGGAAAGAGAATGAACTCAACCATTGGAGACTATGTATCCCTACAACCAAATCAAATTACTAGACTGGAATCCTCCTACAAACAATTCTGATCAGCTGCTAAAGATTCTCTACAATGAACACATGGGAAGATCTGACATAATCTTCCCCAAAAGTTAACTAGGGTGGCACTCGAAATCCACCGAAATCAGTTTAGAGTTTTGCTTGAAAATCTTGAAACTCGCTTGAGTTTCTTTTCTATGTCAAGGAGATAGATAAGAATAGAATGATTTGCAATTGAGTTCCTCCTCCTATAATTCTTCATGGAGACTCCCTCTAGCTTCTAGATTCTCCTTTTTTCCTATTATTTTATTGGTGGGGGCCATTTTCCACTAGGAGACTTTTTGCTGCCATTTTCCATTAAAATAATAGTTTTCGCTTTTCTCCCACAAAATAATATTTTCCCCTTTTTATTTAATATTACCAAAAAACGACAAAACTCCTTAGTGATTTTTGCATTCACAAAATTGGGGACATTACAATCCTCCCCACCAAAAATTGCTTTCCTTCAAGCAATGTCCATATGTTGCTGCTCCACAAGCTAGCCTAGCTATTGCCAGGGTCCTAAATGTGCCACTGAACCACTCCTCATTGTTGCGTAAATCCTATGACACGAAGGTCCCAAACCATCCTAATCTAAGTGAAGTCCCCTTCGCTTCACTCGCCATCCAACCAAATAGTCACTAGAAGCCCCCTGCTAGTAAGTAGAGCACCTTGGTAAGGTGAAATCCTAATCAACTCATCGAGAAGCTGCCCTACTACGTAATTAGTCTCATGCACTTCAAGAGTAGACTCCTAAAGATACAGTCCAACCCCTATGGAGATGAATCCTTGCCCGCATGTGCTCCCCCTAATCTCTCCTTGTTGAACATCCAACCATACTGGTGAAGTTCCCCATGTCATCAATGAATCACTAAAACCCAATGGTAGATTTGCCTCATCTCCTCCTGCAGAAAACATCTCGTCCCTAAGGGTAGCTGAGTTGCCTGGCCCAGTAATGTTGAGGCCCCAGGCTAATCTCAAGAGGATACCATCATGCTGATGTTGTGCTACGATGACTATAATTGATCACCCATCATGCTCGTACCATATCCTCCTCTCCTGGAATCTAATGACGAAATTATTAATAAAGGTCAAGTTCATCCTTCCCAGGCATCTCCATGATGCCAATGCCTACCCATCCAAAGCTAATCCCGATCCTAAGCAGCAATAGGGAAAATCTTCTTAGCCATACAATGGAGGTCTCAGCGAACCCCCATGAGTCAAACCCAAAGTGAACTAGATCACCCTCTGCCATGATCCTACTCATCAAAAAATGAAGTGACTTATTAGCTAACTGAATCCTTGGATCCCATAGCCAAATCTGTTGCGGCATAGTCCTAACAACTACTGGAATCCACCTGCGCCACGTCTCTGGTCCCTGCATGCAATCCATGTATAGACTCCATATATCATGAATCAATATGGTGCATGCAAAACTGCCCTACGCCTAGCATACCACACAGTGAGATCTACGATCCTATCTCCTAAAAGGCGCACCCCAAAACTGCCTGGAATCTAAACATCCACCTTCAAGAAGGGTCCACCACCTGTTGTATATGCTCCTGTGACACCTCAGAATGTCTCACCAAAAATGTGTCATGCATCTCCCTAAGTGTGAGCTCAAGGGTAGAGCATGTGCTACCTCTATAGCAAGTTGGGCCAAACCCAAGCCTGCATCTGCCAACTCACGCCCTAACCATATGACACTGCTGGGAAGTCTCTTTCCTGGCACACTCAAACCCATCCAATTGTCTCAGGTGAGTTCCCCGCACCCTGTTGTTCGTGCTAAGAGTGTCAAGGGACACCAGCCAAATCCTCTAAGATTGCGAGCAATATGAAGGAGAAATAGGCATGTGAGTCCCATGGGATATGACCAAGATATGCTCATTTGTGCCCTCATCGATCCTAGATAAGGCAACCCCAATGGTATGCTTGTTGTCCCTGTTAGGGGATCTCTTCAAAGGCAATGCTCCAACAACCTGTTGTGCACCATCATACTTTGTTGCACACAAACATGCACCCTCGCACTCCTCTACATAATACTGAACTGCATGGCACAACTCTGTGCACTTGTAGACACCAACACCCACTACCGTATCACCCAATATCATCTTGTATCCCACATGTGCCAATGCATCCACCACTCTGCTAGTGAACCCACCATGATGTGAGCTACACCTCCTCATTTTCCCTTGTAGTCCTGAGCAACCTAACTCCACACATGTTAATGGGAATAACACTATTGTGTCGATCCTCACTAACTCCTGTGTCCAATACACTAATGAGAGAGCATCATCTCCATACAATGCCTTGTCTGGTGGCCTTTCGATCCCACCTCCTCCTACCAACGCCTGCAAGAGTATGTCAATCATCCTACAACCTCACACACCACCAACATGCCAAAACATCTCACAAAGTCTGCCTGACCCCCGTTCAATCCAACATGCCACTAGTGTTGTCTGGGCTTCTGATGAAGACCTAAAAGTGTGTGCGTGATTAGCCACCAAATCCACTACACCTCTAACACCATCACTAACGAAGTCCATGATGTGACAGGGAATCCCACCTAGATACCAACAATAGTGTGGCCCTCGAGCCCCCTAGTAACCCATGGCCTTTGCTAAATTGCAGTCGTGGATGTATCCAAACACCTAGCCTGCTCCATCTGGTACCAACTCAATACCTGTTGCCATCCAATCCCAAAGAAGGGATCGAATGCACAATCTCCTGCATACAGAACAAGTCCTCCATGTCAATGTTGTGCCATACTTAGCTCATGTCACTCAATCCTACTGACCTAGTCATCCCCTATGGTCTGTCTAGATAACTCTGCCTCTTTATATCCAACGCATAGAGATGGGCTAATAATATTGTAGGCCCCTGTCAGCGTGCCTATGAAGCGAATGGTACTAAAATCCCAACATGTGCTCTCTTCGTTGCCCCTCATCAATGGTTGGCCCCAAAAATCGTTGCTTATCCTCGTCCACCATGGGCTCAACTTGACCCTCTCACTGCCCCTCCATAGACAACCCATCATGCAAAACATCCTCACCATTCAACTGAAGGCACTATTTTAAAATTCGACTGAACTGACTCCAAAACGGTTGAGTCAGACCGAGTCAAAGCCTAGCCGGATCGGCTCGGTGGCTAGCTTGATTCAGCCAGTCAGGTTGCTACCGAGCCATGTCGGTTACCAACTCAGCCGATTCGGTGGTCACGGTCGAAAAGCGGCAATTTTTTCTGTTTGATTTTTTGGGACCCCAAAGCCCATTCTTATATGCCTTTGGGTTCTTTGGGGTCCATTTCCCTCTCCCAAACCCTATACCGACTCGAACGGCTCGGTGGTCACGGTCGAAAAGCGGCAATTTTTTCTGTTTTATTTTTTGGGACCCCAAAGCCCATTCTTATATGCCTTTGGGTTCTTTAGGGTCCATTTCCCTCTCCCAAACCCTATAAAACCTACCTAACCCCTCTCATTTCCTCACAGCCATCTCATTGCATTTGAGTGAGAATTTGTGAGGAGTTTGTAAAGAGTTGTGGAGTTTGTTTTTGGAGCAGCAGTGAGGAGTCTTGGGCAAGCATTGGAGCAAGAGTGAGGAGCTTCTTGGGCAGCCATTGGAGTAGCATTGAGGAGTAGGTTTGTTGGAGCAACCTTGAGGAGGCAGTTTGTGCCTTGAGGTATTTTTTTTCTCTTCTAAAAAATTGTTTTTTCTTATTTACTTTTTTGTGCAAATCTAGAAATTGAAAAGAGTGTTTTTTGTGAAAGAAATGAACATTGAAGCAATTCTAATTTTTTAGTTTTCATTTTCAGAATTTTTCCTTTCATTTCCAAATCAAAAAATAGCTCCTAGAGTGAAAGATGTTGCTTGGGCATATGTTGATATGGTTGATAGTCAAATGCATTGCAAATTTTGCCATAGAAAAATTAAGGATGGTCCTGGGGGCATTAATAGGCTGAAACAACACATGGTAGGGATTAGAGGCCAAATTACTCCATGTGAATCACCACAAATTGGGGAGATTAGAAAGGAGTTGTTAAATAGCTTTGAGAAGTTTCAAGAAGAAAAAGCTAGGCAAAAAGAAATAAAGACTAAAATTGGGAGGAAGAGGAGTATACAAAAAATGTTGCCGGGAAGCCGAAGTAAGTGTGAGTTTGTGGAAGTCTAAGGAGAAAGGAAAAATCAAAATTTTGGTGCCTCTCTCTGTGTTTAGTGCCCTAGATTGGGAGATCTAAGTCTTCCAAGTTTCACTGTTGTCGGAAGATGCCAGTTGCCGGAAGTTGTTGCCTAGTCAAAGTTGCTGGAAAAGGGGTCGAAATTCTAGGAGGCTGACTTGGTGTGGAGGGAAGCTTTGGCCTTGGTCTAGGGTAAAAAGTCTCAAAAAATATTATTGAAAGTAAGAGTTTCTTGACTGAGTTTTCCCCTCGAGGGGAGTTTTTCCCTGGCATAGTGCCTACATCTGGCGTCTATTGTTTTATGTGTTGTTGCTTTGGTAATTGCTTAATGAACTAAAAGAAAGAAGATATAAAGAATCGTAATAGCAAGAAAACATCACACATAAAAACCCTAGATCATCCAAAGAAGTTCCCTTCAATTAAAGCATTCTTGGAAAACCTACAATCTTCAAAGGAAAGAAGACCTGAGGAACCCATCATCCACACAATCAAGGAAAGACCCCACATTTCAAGTATCTCGGGAAGGCTACCACACTCTACACTATCAATCCAAGAAAGCAAGAAGAAGCATTGTCATCGTCATCAAGGAATCCAAGTGATCTCCCTCTATTTGAGCCAAGGATCACTTTTGGAGGAAGACATCTTCATCGAGAAGACATCTTCTGTAACAACCCATTTACATATCCATCTAAGTTAAGTGATATAATAATATAAATTAAATGGTATAAACTAATATAAGTTAAATAATAAAAAGTCGTATAAGTAAATAATATAAGTTAAAATAATATAAATTAAATGCTATAAATTAATATAAGTTAAATAATAAAAAGTAGTATAAGTAAATAATATAAGTTAAATACTATAAGTTAAATACTATAAATTAAATGCTATAATTTAATATAAAGTTTTACACTTGATTATGTACAAAGTTAAGGTTCATAAATAAATAGAAGCTTATATTAAAGCAATATCAGAAACATTCGGGTAACCCTTTTTGAAAAGATCTTTCAACCCATAACTGAAACCTCTGCGCAGTCGACAGCAGCCTCTAATCGATAAATATCTAAGGAAATGCATGTGGGAGGTGTCGAGTGCTGCACCAGCAGTGGGGGGAAGGCTGGGAGGCGGTCACCGAACCCCTCGGTATAAAACCACTGAGAGGGCCAAGGAAAACAGGAGGGAGAGAAGGAAAAAACGGAGAGGACAGAGGGAGACCGAAACAGGAACGGAAGCAGCTGAAATTGACCTGAGGTTCTGGGCACAGGGGCAGTAAGCGAAGCTTACTGAATTGGCTGGGAGGAATTGGTTTCCCAGTAATCGTTTCAACTTCAGAGAACGAGAGCAGACAACAATTTACCAGTCAGCAGTTCAGGTAAGTTTTCGTTGTTTTAAGATTATGCATTTTCAGTTTTCAAATCATGAAATTTCAGTTTACAGTCTTTACACATGGTATCAGAGCGTCATTCAAATCCTTCGGGACCTCACAGGCCCTACACATCCGAAAACAAAACAAAAAAAACCATGGTTCTCGTTATCCCTGTGTTTCTGCAAGTTTCGTTCCTTATTAAACCACTTTCCTGTGGCTGGCTTAGTGTGATATGCTCGAAATTTTCGTTGGATAAATTTTCCTGGTCAATCCACTAGGGAGACGCAATAAAGACATTGAACCAAGCTGTGAAATTTCCGGTCCGTGCCCTAAAGATGAAAATACACATACGCGGAGCTGAGGTTGAGGCTGTACCTGCTACCGATGAAGGTGAAGGTTTACGCATCTAAATATACATGCGATATGCTTCGACCAGTGAAGGTGAAGGTTTACGATCTCTTCATGATTTAAATTCAGGCAAATATACATGCGATATGCTTCGGCGGAGTGTTAAAACCACGGCTCGGGTGGCTCACATTCATTCTTTTGCCCTATTCTTGCTGGCGTTGTCGTTGCTTGTTTTGAAGCAATTAAGGGTTTTCAAGAAGAGCCTGACGGTTTCCTCGGTGGGATGGCGGAAACAGGAAGCGGCCGGCCGGTTCCGGACCCTCCGCAGGCGGAGCATAGCATTTTGCCAGAACCACCGCATGTCCTGCACCCAACATCCGCGTCTGACCAGCGGAGGCACATGCACCCAACCCTCCCGGTTCCATTGCACCTCGGGCAGCGCGGCCACCCGCCGACCATCGGATTCTCCATCATGGATCTCGCCATTAAAGCTCCCACCAACAATCCTAACCCCGTTGCTAACTGCGAAATAACTGCTGGAGCCATGTCGCCTCCCTATTTAACTGCAACTGCACAATCCTCTCAAAGTGTCCAACGGAGTCGAGCAAAGTTCAATATTTAATTAAAATTTGCAGAGAATGAAAAAATCTTACCTCGGAGATTGCTGCGATGAACTTTGATTTCAGAGGACTGCTAACACGGCAATGATGAGAGGCACGGATTCTCAAATCCGAGTGATATTCCGTGGAGCAAAACACGTAGATATCGGCATTCAGTTTAGGGAAGCAATGCGGTGATATTTTTAAACGCTGCTCACAACATTGAAGAGAAGTCACTTTTTATTTTTTATTTTTTGAAAGGTCGGACGAAATCGCAGTTGTTGATGGGCCGTTGTATAACTAAATATAAATTAAACCATAGTGCCAACCAGAGAAAGGTATTTTAATTGATTTAGAAATCGAAATGATAGGCCGCCAGTGACAAGGAAGGGAAGAAGTGACCGCTATAAGTATGTTTGCTTTAAGCCACCCAGTCAGTGCCTCGAAATATGCCAGACCACGCTAGACAGTGAACGCTATTGCTGTTAAATTTAGGTATGTTCTATGCTAGAGCAATTTATTTAAATTTTTCACAGTTGGCAATCACATCAGCATTATGATAAACTGCAGATAGAACATAAATATAAAACGCAGAAGACAAGCCAAGACAAGAGGACACAAGATATGGCACGAGCTAGGGACAAACCCCACAATCTGTGGGGAAACCCTTTGATCAAATCTTCTTTTATCTTCAAAGTTCAGCAGAGAGAGAGAGAGAGAGTACATTTACAATAGAAGTCAACACTTTGACTTATCTAGATCCAAGCATAGATCATCTCCTATAACGATGAGATCAGTTGAAGACATTCTGCTTCAACTGCATCTCGTCCATTTGCTGCACCTTACAGTGTAGCACCATCAAGCTGCATCATACTATGTTGCCCATATATCATCATGTTATGCCATTGTGCTGCAATGTACTGTACCATGCTGCCCACATCATGCTGTCACCCATCACACCATGTCCATCATCTGTACACTACAATACGGTATCCAATTACCAGCCTTAGCTGCTTGCTATGGCTTGCAGCCTAGCAGAGCAGCTAGGCTGTAGATGCTCAAGACTGCCTTATTTATCTTGTTGTTAACAAAGATACCAACGCTGTCCCTCTAGACTTCTATATGCTATGATGAGGGCTCCTGTTGCTGTGGCTAGGGCTTCATTGTTCTTCATATACTGCGGATTATGGCTGCACTTTACAGCAGCTTGACAGCAGATTAGGGTCCCTCCTTGGACAGCAGATAGGGTTCTTTAGGACTTCTTTTGTAGCGTATAGATGTTCCCTAAGACAGCTGATAGATCTCTTATCAACCTGTGGCTAGATAACTTCTTTGACTGCGTATAAGGAGACTCCTTTGATCAGCGGATTAGGGCTCTTCTGTAAAGTGGTTAGAACCCTTTTAGGACAGCATATAGGTCTCAATTAGGCTCCTTCCTTTACTGCGTCTAGGGCTTCTCCATGACCGTAATTTAGGGCATCATTAGAGCTGTGTTCTTTCCAGCGTATGAGTGGAATAAGGTCAACGTATTGTTCACATTACCTCAACCTGTGTAATGCCTCATATTGCTGTAGATGGACCTCTTTATGACTGCGGCTTAGAACAGCGAGTTAAGGATCTCATTTATATGGCTGGGACTTGTGTTTAAGTCTCCTTTTTGACCTGCGTATAAGGCCCTCCTTTGTGTTGTAGATTAGGCTCCTCTCAACAGCAGTTAGGGCTTCCTTTAGTCCATCGATTAGGGCTTCTTTAGACTGCGTATTGCAGCTCCCCAAGACAGTAGACAGATCTCCTTCAATTTCGTACAGCAGCTAGGGCATCATCCAAGGTCAACGAATTCTTCTAAGTGACTCTCCTTCACCAATAACCCAAGACGTGGAGAGGAGGAGATCACTTGAAGAATGTGTGTTCAAATGACTTCAAATCTTCACCAATTTATACTAAAACGTAGATGATGAATAGACACGTCTATTGGGCTTCTTAGCCTACTCAAGTTGCTGGTCGGCTTGATAATAATTCCATAATCAAAATTAATTCATATCTCCATAAATACTTATCGGAATCGAATGATCTTTGGATCAATCCTACACCTCTCGACGAGAGGGATCCAATAAAAATATCAGCTGTCATAAATAAGCTGATCCACATGGAGTTTGGCCCTAATTGACAATTTAACACTCCCTCTCATCTAGGGAGAACTCCATCCGGCGATCCATAAGTCCGACTGTACTATCTCGACCATCAGTGCCCTGCACTGCTCTGCCCAACTCTGCTCAGCTCTGCTGGCTCTGCTAACTCTGCTCTGCTCAGCTCTGCTGGCTCTGCTGAACTATGAAGAAGAAGAACTGATCGAGAATGTCTCATACCATTCTCCAATAACCCGAAGTCAGTCTCAGAGTGCGTACCACTAGTCCCAGACCAGTCTCAACCAACCCGAAGTCAGCGTCATAGTATGTACGACTCTCACTAGTCCCAGACTAGTACCGCAGGCTCAGAGAGTGTACTACTGGTCCCAGACCAGTCCCAACCGACCCGAAGTCAGCACCATAGTATGTACGACTCTCACTGGTCCCAGACCAGTCCTGCACTGACACGAAGTCAGTCTCGGAGTATGTACCACTGGTCCCAGACAAGTCTCAGCCGACCCGAAGTCAGCATCAGAGTATGTACAACTCTCACTGGTCCCAGACCAGTCTCAGCCGACCCGAAGTCAGCATCAGAGTATGTACAACTCTCACTGGACCCAGACCAGTCCTGCACTGACACGAAGTCAGTCTCGAAGTATGTACCATTGGTCCCAGACCAGTCCCAGCCGACCCGAAGTCAGCGTCATAGTATGTACAACTCTCACTGGTCCCAGACCAGTCCTGCACTGACACGAAGTCAGTCTCAGAGTATGTACCACTGGTCCCAGACCAGTCCCAGCCGACCCGACGTCAGCGTCATAGTATGTACAACTCTCACTGGTCCCAGACCAGTCCTGCACTGACACGAAGTCAGTCTCGGAGTATGTACCATTGGTCCCAAACCAGTGCCAGCCGACCCGAAGTCAGCGTCATAGTATGTACAACTCCTACCAATGGTCCCAGACCAGTATCATTGATCCCAGATCAATGGAGGTCATCCTAGCATAGGGAGTACGGTAGATACAACGATGCGTCCATCGGTACTACTATGGTCCCTA
>APFE030052925.1:0-21027 GCA_000404065.3 Pinus taeda | reverse complement strand
CAAAGAGAAACAACACTGAGAAGTGCTCTAGTGATCTTCCACACTGCCTGCCCACTGAATAATCATGTGGTTTCATATTTCCGGCAGTGTATCTCAATTCATGAGAGATTGTGCCCTGAAGATATCTCAGAAGAGTCTTGGCACCAATTCAGTGAGGCTCAACCAAATATGAGCTCACCATGCTAACTGCAACACATATGTCCGAACAGAGGTTCTCCAAGAACATCAACGCGAATGAGTTTATGAAACTCAAAAGCATTTCCCAAATTAGGTCTGACATCACCACCATATAACTTCTGAAAGTTAAGAGCCTTGAGGTAGTCACAGGCTTGCAGCTTATCTTTCCACATTCAAAATCCAACTCCCTCTATCTCCTATAAATGAGAGGGTCTGCACCTGTCAGACATAGGTGCCGGTACGAGAGGTTTATCATCCACAACCTTCGAGTAATGGTTTGGATTGATTTCACTCCTAGTGAGTCTCCGCTGCATTAGACAGTTATCAATCCTCTCATACTATGCCCGCGGTGTTTTGCTTCAAGCCATAGAGGGCTTTCTTCCACCTGTATACATGAGATTCCCAATCATGAGTCTTAAACTCCTCGGGTTGTTCCAAGCCTGTGGACCTGCTGCATGAGGGGAATGGTCCCCTTATAATATTTTCCTTCGATACATTTCAGACAAGTACCTTCATGCTCGTTTTTGAATTCAAGCATCCAAGTCACCATCTGACTCACAGACCTCCGGTGCTGAGTCAACGGACATGGTCCCCAGTGGACTTCCTGCAACTTGATACAACCCAGAACTCAAAACATCTTTGCAAGATATATTTTCAAACACGTACCTTTCCATCGATAAGTGCCATCCTGTAACATTTGACTTCCATTTCCGAGATGGACACCAGGTTCTTCTTGCGATTAGGTACATAAAAGAGATTTTAGGGTTTCTTGCTTTCGTGGAAGAGTCGACCATTTCCTTGATGACCTGCATTACCAGTCATTCCTTTTGAAGATGTCCTAGGAATGATTGTTATCTTCATCAAGAGATGTGTCCCTGCCATTCGGACACTCCTTCGCATAACGGCCGAACTTATTTCAACAAGGCATCTGCCTTTCCTTCCACCCTTAGATCCGAACTTCCCAATGAAGGGATCATTAGTTGGGCCAACAGAAACTTCTGTTGCGCCATTCTGATAACATTCTCTGCTTTGACTTCACCCTAGGTGAATTATGAGGAACCCATTGATCCTTCTGTCTTGTCCCAACTGCCTTCAGTGATTGCTCTTTCACTCTTGCTTGGGCATTGTCTTCACCTCAGCTCTGATACCATGTTAAATTTAGGTATGTTCTATGCTAGAGCAATTTATTTAAATTTTCACAGTTGGCAATCACATCAGCATTATGATAAACTGCAGATAGAACATAAATATAAAACGCAGAAGACAAGCCAAGACAAGAGGACACAAGATATGGCGCGAGCCAGGGACAAACCCCACAATCTGTGGGGAAACCCTTTGATCAAATCTTCTTTTATCTTCAAAGTTCAGCAGAGAGAGAGAGAGAGAGTACATTTACAATAGAAGTCAACACTTTGACTTATCTAGATCCAAGCATAGATCATCTCCTATAACGATGAGATCAGTTGAAGACATTTTGCTTCAACTGCATCTCGTCCATTTGCTGCACCTTACAGTGTAGCACCATCAAGCTGCATCATACTATGTTGCCCATATATCATCATGTTATGCCATTGTGTTGCACTGTATTGTACCATGCTGCCCACATCATGCTGTCACCCATCACACCATGTCCATCATCTGTACACTACAATACGGTATCCAATTACCAGCCTTAGCTGCTTGCTATGGCTTGCAGCCTAGCAGAGCAGCTAGGCTGTAGATGCTCAAGACTGCCTTATTTATCTTGCTGTTACCAAAGATACCAACGCTGTCCCTCTAGACTTCTATATGCTATGATGAGGGCTCCTGTTGCTGTGGCTAGGGCTTCATTGTTCTTCATATACTGCGGATTATGGCTGCACTTTACAGCAGCTTGACAGCAGATTAGGGTCCCTCCTTGGACAGCAGATAGGGTTCTTTAGGACTTCTTTTGTAGCGTATAGATGTTCCCTAAGACAGCTGATAGATCTCTTATCAACCTGTGGCTAGATAACTTCTTTGACTGCGTATAAGGAGACTCCTTTGATCAGCGGATTAGGGCTCTTCTGTAAAGTGGTTAGAACCCTTTTAGGACAGCATATAGGTCTCAATTATGCTCCTTCCTTTACTGCGTCTAGGGCTTCTCCATGACCGTAATTTAGGGCATCATTAGAGCTGTGTTCTTTCCAGCGTATGAGTGGAATAAGGTCAACGTATTGTTCACATTACCTCAACCTGTGTAATGCCTCATATTGCTGTAGATGGACCTCTTTATGACTGCGGCTTAGAACAGCGAGTTAAGGATCTCATTTATATGGCTGGGACTTGTGTTTAAGTCTCCTTTTTGACCTGCGTATAAGGCCCTCCTTCGTGTTGTAGATTAGGCTCCTCTCAACAGCTGTTAGGGCTTCCTTTAGTCCATGGATTAGGGCTTCTTTAGACTGCATATTGCAGCTCCCCAAGACAGTAGACAGATCTCCTTCAATTTCGTACAGCAGCTAGGGCATCATCCAAGGTCAACGAATTCTTCTAAGTGACTCTCCTTCACCAATAACCCAAGACGTGGAGAGGAGGAGATCACTTGAAGAATGTGTGTTCAAATGACTTCAAATCTTCACCAATTTATACTAAAACGTAGATGATGAATAGACACGTCTATTGGGCTTCTTAGCCTACTCAAGTTGCTGGTCGGCTTGATAATAATTATATAAACAAAATAAATTCATATCTCCATAAATACTTTTCGGAATCGGATGATCTTTGGATCAATCCTACACCTCTCGACGAAAGGGATCCAATAAAAATATCAGCTGTCATAAATAAGCTGATCCACATGGAGTTTGGCCCTAGTTGCCAATTTAACACAGATATTATTAGAATCTCTACCGATCACCTTCAAAAAAGTCACATTCAGAAAATTCAAAAGTAATGGCACATTTGATGATTCGGTGAATGCTCAGACAAAATATTTTGACAGAAGATCGTTTAGCGTATTGATTGTGCAAAATTGACGTTTTACAGCAGAAATATCTCTCGCTCTTCCTGTAGCTTTCCGCTTTTGATTTTATAACATTAACAATTAAATTGTTTACCCTTCAGAAAAGAATGCATGGTAACAACTATAACAATATACTAATTATTCTTCATCAAATAGAGACAAACACAAAGTACTTTTTTATTTTATGCTCTAAGGAAAAAAGCAAACGTGTAAACTCTTTGTCAATGAAAGAAATGAAATGGCCAATATATGGTTAGAATATTCTCTGGTCCTTTCTATTTTAAATATATGGTTAGAATATTCTCTGGTCCTTTCTATTTTAAGGCAGAAATGCCCTCGGTTGTTTTTATTTTTCTGTTATTGCTATATTTCTGAGTTCCATTTTGACCTATTTTGGTCTTTAATGGACATAGGTATAATTTCATTCAACCACCCTGGTTGTTGATGTAATTGGAATTGAGGCAGCTTTGTCAGTTTTTTTTTTTTTTGGTCAAAGATCACTTTTCTAACTGGAAGTTCAAACGAGTAAACGAGTATTTTTCTATGTTTTTAGGTACAATATCAATGATACTTTTATAATAAATTAATAATGATAAACAATATTGTCATGTTATATTTCACACCTTTCTTTTGAGTAAGGAAGAGTATGATCATAATGAAGGAATGGTTCCATGATTGCATCACCTAGTCACAATTTCTTGGGTGTTGATTTTCCAAGAGATCAGGGTACAATTCTAAGGAGACAATAGGCAGGCTGCCTGTTAGTTTGGCTTTGAAAATTTAGTTTTATTTGTTAAAATTATTCAAATTTAGAACTAAACAAAATGTAAAATCATAACAGTTGATATATCAAGACACTTATATAGTGCCTAGTATCAAGTCTGAAATCTAGTACAATCTCCCATTGTTCCTAATTTAGTCTGGATTATATTTTAAGAAACTAGAGTGCACGCGTTTACGCAAAGAATGGTGGAGAGAGAAAATAAATATATATTTCAGAAAAGATGTTACAGCAATGCATCTCTCATAGAGTTGTACATATGTGGTTTTGATGATTTAAACCTCTAAACCCTAAACTTTTATGCATCGTATTCTCCAAGCAAAACTTGAGTAGCTTCTAGAGAGTTTAGTGTTCCTGTAGTGTCCGGCATTATAGGGAAATCTATCAACTCACCAATGGGAGCAAGGGGTTAAAGCCAGATCTTCTTCAAAACTGGAAGATGTGAAGTGGGTTTTTTTTAAACTAGACAAATTCTGTCACTAAGTTGTATGTTGAAAAGTTAAATGGGATCCCGGATCATGACCCTCCATGGCTGTCATCAAGTTTCAGTATGAGGCCTGTATTGTTGTTTGCTGATAATACCATTGTGTATTTTGCCAGCTATTGCATTCCCTTGTGTTTCAGTATTCTTTCTCCGGAATAGCAAAGATTACGTATTCAAAGGTCCTCGAGATTTCATTATGTTGTTTATCTTCACATAAGTACAAACAAATACAAATCATGCCTCATAACCCGTAGGCAGGCAGACAGATGCTGGAGTGCTGAAACATGAGTCTATGGTTAATCAGGGAAGTTTTATTCCCGATTCACAGGACTTCCACCCACCCAAGTTACATACTCCTAATCTTGAGGAGCTTTATTTGACCACTCCTATAAACTTTTAAAAATCATTTTATAAAGCTTATACAATATTGCAAATCCTCAAGCTGTCTGAAGTAATGCCTGATTGCAGATTTTATATGCGAAACCCTCTCAATGTTGCAACCCCCCTCTGCATATTAACAGGGATGTTTAGGATCTATACTCTTCTGCATTATTCATTTTTAGGATAGAATACCCTGCATTAGGACAAGGAGGTCGCGAGACCATCCTCCTTGACCTCGGTACCAGTAAGATCCGCCTAGCGGGTAAAAATAGCAAAACTATACCCGTTTCTAAATGTAATATCGCAAAAGAAAGTTACGTGTTAAAATTCGGTTGTATACCTCATAATTTTTTATAAAATTTTATTATGTGTCCAGGAACCATCATAATGGTGAAGACGTATGAGCGATGATGGCGTGATCGGGCAGCATCACCACCTTTAATGCCGCCGCCATCATCATCATCATCCCCAGCATCACCACCGAGACCTTTATCAACACCAATCGCCCCAGCGCCAGAGTTAACTGTAATAATGAACTCCTTGGAGGCCTTATTAGAAACATTAAAAGAATCCACTAAGGCTAAAACCAAAGAGGAGTCTCATCATTTGGCTACCAGTTCAGCGGAACCGAAGAATTTCGAGCCCAGAAGGTCGAAAGAGGACATCTCTCGGGAGCTTCAAAAAATCAGACTCCCGGAATTCTCAGGAGGCCGGGCAGGTGAACGCGCTGAAGCGTGGTTGGAGGGAATGAACAGATGTTTTAGGTTAAGAGAATATTCGTCTTCGGCAAAGACAAAAACTGTCGTGTTTCAACTCAAGGAAAGTGCCTTGATTTGGTGGGGAAATCTGGAAAAACAGCTGCACCTTACATCAGATAGTGTCCCTTGGGAACTGTTTGAGGAAAGGTTTCACGCAAAGTATTTACCTCCGTACTTTCAGCAACAGCAAGCAAGAGCCTTTCATACGTTAGTTCAAGGAAGTAAAACGGTGGAAGAGTACGAGATAAGGTTTATGGAACTGGTAAAATACATTCATTACTTAGACTCAGATGAACGCCAGGCTGAACGATTCATTTTTGGGTTAAACCCTTGCATTCGAGCCTTGGTAAGCATGTGGAAACCATCATCCGTAGCCGAGGCGGTTGAATGTGTCCGATATGCAGAAGAGCACCTAGGGATCAAAAGGGATATGGGGCCAGCCGGGCCTGTCCAAACAGGATTTCCAGGAAAGACTCCCCGGAACTTCTTCGGGGGGGGTAGCTCGAGGCCACCGTACGGTAACAGGTTTGCCCCAAGAAATATAGGGGCGGGAGCTTCCATGGCAGTAAACACTATAGCCGCAGGATCATCAAACACCAGTCCCTGGGCATCTCAAAGGACCGCTTGTGGAGGGAGAAATTCGAGAGGAACCAATGCGAGAGGACGAAGCTCGTTCTCTAGAAATTCACGCCCTGACTCAAGAGGATCAGCGCCAATTAATTGTTGGGGATGTGGGGGACCGCACTTTCAATGGGACTGCCCCGGAGCTTCGTCAAATATATTACATAGGGCTGGGAAGGAACCAAATTCAGACAACCGTGGTAACCATAGAATTCATGCAGTGGTCGACCGTGACCAAGAAGCACATCAATCCACGGTAGTGGAATCTTCAGGTACTATCAATGGTATAAAACTCAAAATCTTATTTGATACTGGTGCCATAGATAGTTTCATTTCTTCATATGCATTAAACAAATGTGGGCTGGCAGCTCGTAGACAAAATGATTTCCATCAAGTGGAAATGGCCTCAGGAGAACTCCAAACCGTAGACTTGAGTGTGGATCAATGCGGAATTGATCTGGGGGTCTGTTCGACTAAACTGAAAGTTTATGTCACGGCATTAGGGACATATGATCTTATCATAGGTATGGATTGGCTAGAAGCTCACCGAGCTTGGGTAGACTGTTATGGGAAAAGGATTCTAGGCGTAAATGATGAGGGAGAAGCCATCCAAATTCAGGGAATCAAGAGGGAGGTCTCTTTACGCTACATTTCAGTAATGCAGATGAAGCGTTGCTTAAGGAAAGGTTGCCAGGCTTAGGTAATTCAAGAAGTAAGCCAGGGAAAAGGGCCATCCCTAGGACAATATCCAGTATTGGCCGAATTTCCAGATGTATTTCCAAAAGAACTACCTGGATTGCCTCCGGTAAGAGAGTTGGACCTTACTATCGAGTTAAAACCAGGTACCCAACCAATCTCTAAAGCACCTTATAGAATGACGGCGCCAGAACTTCGGGAACTGCAGATCCAATTGAAGGAACTACTGGATGTAGGGCATATTCGGCCCAGCACATCACCTTGGGGCGCTCCGGTAATTTTCGTGAAGAAGAAGGATGGAACTTTAAGATTATGCGTGGATTATCGAGACTTAAATCGAGCTACGATAAAGAATCAATACCCCATGCCTTGAATTGACGATCCTTTCGATCAAATGAAAGGAGCTGCTGTCTTTTCAAAAATTGACCTTCGATCAGGCTATAATCAGTTAAGGATTTCTGAGAATGATATTTCCAAAACTGCATTCCGGACACGTTTTGGACATTATGAATTCACCGTGGTGCCATTTGGGTTATAACCAATGCACCAGCTGTATTCATGAATCTTATGAATAGCGTTTTCCATAAATATCTGGATCAATTTGTGCAAGTCTTTTTAGATGATATACTCATCTATTCCAAGAATAGGAAAGAGCATGAAGATCATTTGCGGATAGTATTGTCCTGTCTTAGAGAACGCCAGTTGTACGGAAAATTATCGAAGTGTTCATTCTTTCAGGAAAGGATTCATTATTTGGGGCACATCATTTCAGGTGAAGGGATTTCGGTAGACCCTGAGAAAGTAAAAACGATCATGGATTGGCCAATACCGAGAAATGCTCACGAGATTCGAAGCTTTATGGGTTTGGCCGGGTATTATCGTAGATTTGTAGAGGGATTCTCCAAAATCGCAAAGCCAATTACAACTCTTCAGCGGAAAGGTATTAGGTATGAATGGACCGAGGAATGCAGCAAGGCATTCTCCGAACTCAAAAGACTACTCACCAGTGCACCAATTCTAAGAGTCCCGGACATGGACAAAGATTTTACAGTATGCACTGATGCATCCAAGCAGGGACTGGGTGCAGTATTGATGCAGAATAAGGGAGTAATAGCATATGCTTCCAGGAAGTTAAAACCTCATGAAGAACTCTACGCTACTCACGATTTAGAATTAGCTGCTGTAGTATTAGCTTTAAAGATTTGGAGACACTATCTGGTGGGACGAAGTTTTACATTTAAAAGCGACCATCAAAGTCTACAATATTTGTTCACCCAAACAGACTTAAATGCAAGGCAGCGGCGATGGAGTGAATTTTTAAGTGAATATAACTTCGGGATATCATACATTAAAGGAAAAGAAAATGTCGTGGCAGATGCTTTAAGCAGAAGACCTCGGATATTTTCTCTCATACCCATTAAAGTAGACTTAAGACAGCGAGTACTGGATCAACTCATAAAGGACAGCTGGTATTTAAAAGTAAGAGCAAGTCTTGAAGGTAACAGGGTAAAAGAATCTAAATTTGAGGGATATGTACTAGAACACGATGGGATCTTACGATTCCACGGGAGGATGTATATTCCTGATGATAAAGATATTCGGGATACCATTCTCAGGGAAGCCCACAGGGCAGTTTATTGTGCTCATCCTGGAGTAGGGAAAATGTATGCAGACACTAAGAAGCTCTTCTTTTGGTTAGGTATGAAGCGCGATATCATTCAATTTGTTGCAAAATGTTTGGAATGTCAGCAAGTAAAGGCCGATCATTGTCACCCAGCGGGCCGCTTACAACCCCACGACATTCCAATGTCTAAATGGGAGACCATTTCTATGGACTTTATCACTGGTCTACCTCTTACTTCTCAAAGACACAATGCCATCTTGGTAGTGGTGGATAAATTAACAAAAAGCGCCCATTTCATCCCCGTGAGAGACACTTATGATGTTGCTGACGTAGCTCGAGTATTCATAAATGAAATTATCAGATTTCATGGAGTACCTAAAAAGATTATATCCGATAGAGATTCTCGATTCACTTCGAGGTTCTGGACTTGCATGCAAACAGCCTTAGGTACTCAGCTGAATTTAAGCACTGCTTACCATCCTGAGACTGACGGGCAGACTGAAAGGGTAAATCAAGTACTTGAAGACATGTTACGAATGTATGTAATGGATCAGCAATCACACTGGGAAAAGTATTTACCCTTAGTGGAATTCGCATACAACAACAGTTACCACAGCTCGATTGGGATGCCTCCATTTGAAGCCTTATACGGCCGACCTTGCAGAACACCGTTAAGTTGGGACAGGTTAGAAGATCGAGTAATCATAGGACCTGAATTAATCCATGAAATGGAAGCGCAGGTAAGGCAAATTAGGCAGCGATTAAAGGAAGCTCAGGATAGACAGAAAAGTTATGCTGACACTCACAGAACTGATAGGAGGTATGAAGTAGGGGATCAAGTTTTTATCCGCATCAAGCCAAATAAAAGTACTATTCGATTCGGAAAGGGACAAAGTTATCGCCCAGATTTATTGGGCCATTTAAAGTCGTGGAAAGAGTGGGACCTGTTGCCTATCGTCTTGCCCTGCCACCTCACCTGCATAAAATTCATAATGTATTTCATGTTTCTGTATTAAGACATTATATAACTCATCTATCTCATAACCTTCAATGGAAGGAATTGCAGGTATCGGACGAGGGAGTCATATCGATCGAACCTTTACGTATTCTGGAACGTAGAGTTCGACAGCTCAGGAACCGCCTGGTGGACCAAGTTAAGGTCCAATGGGACAAGTATAGTCCTGGATCCGCAACTTGGGAAAATACAGAGGACATATGTCAAAGATACCCTAGACTATGTCAATTTTGATGAACTTTAAACTATGTTTAGTATATATTTTACTCCACTGCAATCAGAGACCCATAAACATTTTGAATGATTATAGATAAACATGAAATTTTGTGACATAATATATGTTTAACCTCTGCTGGTACATGGATACCAAAACGATATATGTGGTTTATTTTATTAAATTATAGTTGTCAAAGGAAAGTTAAGACAATTAAAGGATTTTACTTCTAATAGAAATTAAGATATTGTAAATCTGTTTTATTTTTACATGTCAATATAATCAATGGAATAGAAATCAGGAAGTGAATACATTTTAGATGGAAGTCAAAAGACATGCATAGAAAATGGTAAAAAGATGTTATACTGTAGTATCATATGTGAATAATACATGAGTTATTTTGAATATGCTGATGCACATTTTCCGAATGCATGAGTGAGTGTATGATTGTAGATTCAAGTATCCAATTACCGGGATGACCACGTGATGACAGAACCTGAGAACAATTAAAGCTCCAAGTGATTCTATAAATAGGGTGTTAACCCTAAGTTCTACTGGGAGGGGTGGAGGTGTTGTCCACCGTTTATCCTCCGAACCCTGGAGTCATGGGAGGACTATGCGAGTTATGCTCCCCTAGACGTGTGATGATGATTGCCGGATGCCTACTAGGAATCAGGTCGGTATAGCCGACGCTGCCACCTTAGAGTTTATGAATGGTTAGGTCAGTAAAACTGATGCCATGGCATACTCCAGTAGATGACGGATAGGATGGGAGCAGAAGAGATTAGGAAGTATAGGATGATTTTAGAATAGATTGGGAACCTGGATAGGGAAAGTCATGTCCATTAAAACCTTAAACCTAAACTCTAACTTCGGGATGAAGTTTTCTGAAGGGTGAGTGTATGTAACGACCCATCCTTAAACACACATATTTTATGCTCCTGTATAATAAAAAAAATATATAATAATAATAGTAAAATAAATAATTATATCTATATAATAATCAAAATGATATTTATAAAATAGACAAAATCAAGTATTAATATCAAATATTACTTAACCTAAAATTCTAAAGTTTATATTAAAAAGAAAATAAACATAAATGAAATTTATGGTAAAGTACTCAATATTATAAAGTTATAAAAGGGTGAAAGTTATAAAGTAAAAATCTGAATTTATAAATCTAAATGCTTCCTTAATCACCTGTACGGGAGGATGACTCACGGCTGGAGGAAGCTGTCACCGCGGGAGTAAGTGGTGGAGTCGTAGGTGTATAGGGCGGCCACCGGTTAGTCCTGGCTATAAAACCGCGGAGATGGGTCTGAGAAAGGGGAAGAAAACCGAGAGTGGAGGGCAGGAGAACACCAGGAGCAGGGAATCAGGAGTACAAACCAGAGGAATAAGATTGACCATTGGAAGAGCTTTACTCGGTCTGAGGTTTTGGGCAGGGGGTAGTGAGCTTTCGCGAGAAGCTTACTGGATTGGCTGGGAGGAATTGGTTTCCCGGTAATTGGATCAAAATCACCGCGGCGCCATCAACTACATCGCAGCAGGCAGCAGTTCAGGTAGGTGTTCAAAATCCCTTACGGTTACTGTATTTCTGTTCTGCTTATCACCTTATTTCAGTTTATGGTCTTTACAGATTCTTCGTTACTTGATAACAGTCTGTGGAGTCTTTTAGTTTTGTTGTTAGCTTATTCTTCTTATTATTATTATTAGTGTATATGTGTGTACTTCATCAAACTACTACCAAAACATAAAATCAAGAACACAAGATGTTGGTTCTTTGCCAGGGCCAAAACCTCTCTACTCTTGAGAGGAAAACCCTTTAGTGAATTTCTCTTATTGAAGCTTCTTTTGATCAATGCCAAACCCTAGACCCCTGACAATGAGATCCTCCAAGCACAAGTCAAGTCTTCACTCCTTTCTGTAACATGTACTCTGGCACTTCGTCCTCCTTCGTATGGCACTTCGTTCTTCTTTCAACTTCTTAGTAACCTTGTCGCACTAGCTCTAGAGAAGGTTTCTTTTCCTTATGATGATCCTTCACTCTCCAACCAAATGAGCTCCTTCTTCAAAGCGTAGGTGCACACTGGAAGTGACTGTCTTGCAGCCCTAAATTCTCGCATGTGTGACTGTTGTAGCCTCTTTTCCTTCATTTAAGTGCCCTTCTTCTTCACTTGAGGGTCTTTCTTCCACGCTAGAGTAGTAGGCCTTGTAGGCCTGGTTTCAACCCCAACCGAGGGTGGATGTGTGGTTTATTGTAGTCCTAGCCACAGGAACAACTCTTAGATTTCTGCACGTGTGATTGTAGTAGTCCTTGGAACAACCTTCAAGACTTCGGTGGTGTACCCTGTCACTTTGCTGCCTTTGGAGACCTTCTCACTTCGTTTTCCTTACCTTCTTCTTCGCTGATTTCAGAGCTCTTGTTGTGCGTTTTATGAGGAGTGGACAGCCTCTATAAATAGAGGTTTGTCCCTCCTCTTTAGGCCGACTTGTCTGGCTGCTTGTAGGCCGACTTGTAGAGTTGACTTTGGATGGTTCTTTGATGGAGTAGGGAGCTTGAATGAGCTTATTGATGGTGCCATTGCTAGGAGGAGACTTGCAACTTTGCTTGGAGGTGTTCTCTTGACCATAATACATATACATACAAGGTATAACATGCCCTTAATGTCTTCAACTTATTCTTTTGACTATTTAACTAACCTATACCACTTGAAATAGTGTTGGACCTATTTTCAATGAGCAAGAAACTATTGACATATATTATAAAAATAATATTTGTTTTTCTTGAATAAATACAAATATCGAAAGTACTTTTATGAAGACCGAACCTAGTTACCTTTCCTTCAACAACAGGACCCTTGAAGTGTTCACAAGTGTGAAGCCCGATGTTGGATATATGAGAATCTTTGGTTGCCCCATGTACTTTCATGTGTCAAAGGACAAGAGGACCAAACTAGAAGCCACGGAAAGAAAGGTATGTTTGTTGGATATTATGAAATTTCTAATTCTTTTATAATGCGTTTGATCAAAGGAATATCGAGTTTAGCAGGGATGTGACTTTCGATGAAGATGTTGCCCTTGGAAAAGCAAGGGACATTCCTCCTCCTCCTCCCATAGAAAAGGATGATGACATGGACTCACTAGAAGGTCCTTCTATACCTGAACTTGAGACAGATGTGGTTGATTATCCCATGGAACCCATGGATCCCTTGGATCCTTTTCCATGTCATCCCCCTGTTAGGAAGAGACATCTTTGGATTTGTGATACATTACAGGAAGCTGAAAGACATGCCGTTGCTATAGAAACTTTTAGAGAAAGTAAGAAGCCATGTCGATACTAGGGTTATGTTGTGGCTATGAGCACCATCATACAGGTTGAGCCTCCCACCTTTGAAGAAGCAATGAAAGAGCAGGTTTGGAAAGATGTTATTTTAGAGGAATATGAATCTATTATGAAGAATGATGTGTGGGAAGTGGTTCTTGTTACCCAACACATTATGGGTGGATATCCATAGGAGAAAAATGTTCTCCTAGATGGTCCTCAGTCGGCAGCCAATAGCTTCTTGCAACTGCCAGATAGCTTGATGTGTATTATCTCCAACACCTGAGCCAACCTTGTGGTCCCTCACCCATATGTTATGATCGTATGTTTGAAGGTGGACCTTCCAACCCCGAAGGTATGGCTTTTCATAGTGTAATTAAGTATTTTTGTTTACTTATCATGGACACTTCTGGGCATGGATTAGTGGGGGGATTCAGCAAAATGGGAGGGCTAAGTCTGTACTCTTGTCATCTCTGTCTAATTTGACAGTTAATCGTGTATCCTAGTCCTGTGGGATCTCCTTTATTGGCTACTAGCTTTAGGGATGGCACTACATGGGAAACGCTGATTTTGGTTGTGTGGTCCCGCTTCCCGACACCATATACATCACCCCCCTTCTGTTCATTATAACCCTATTCACCATATTTCCCATCTGGGTCCACATTTGTCCATTAGGTCCACAAGCAGTTAGCTTCCCCATCCCCTTGTCCACACCTTAGGTTAGGCCTGGAACAATGCCCCAGAGGTTGGTGTAGGTAAAAAGAAAAGAAAAAGCATAATGTGGCCACTCTCAAATGAAAACATACCATAAAATGCAAAAAATGGTCAGGACAAACAAATCTAGCATGTGGGCAAAAGCCAAACATGGCTCTACTACCCCTATCATTATGGCCATCACCTTGGTTCCTAGGGCCCATGATTGCCCCAACCCTTGGTGGGCAATGAACTGCCCCACCTCAAGGGGGTCTTCACTGTTATATCTTACATATCATGCTCTCACCCCTGGAGCCCTAAGTAGTAATAAAAGAAAAACTAATCAAAGACAAATGGCATATGAAGGTGGAAAAACAAAGGTCGGGGTAACTCATGTACCATGATTACTCCCTCCTACATTCATACACTCAAGTGTGGGCTTCCCTTTTCATAGCTACCCTGTAATGTGGCATGTGGCCTGGAGCCTTCCCCTCACACCCCACTTCATTCCATCATTATATCACATGCCACCTACCATTTGATGAGTCTACCATGGACATGTCACCCCCTTTAAAGGCTAAAGCCACAAAATAGGGTCCTTGGTTAACCTGCTTCTTGAGCTTGGAGACACTTGTACATTCCAAAGCCCACCATGGAAGGGCATGCCACTATGAAGTGTCCACTTGGATCCATGATTTGTAAGCTCTTTTACTTAGTTACACTAATGATTTGTTGTACTGGAAGGTGAGGGGGTGCATTGGATCCTATATAGGATTGCAGGTGGGTCTCCATTTGGGGTTTGGTCTTCGTATACAGGGTCCAAGTCCTCCAGAGGGTCATATTGGCATTTGTAGGGTGAGCGTAGAGAGCCATGGACCTCCACCATAACAGAGAAAAGATTTGCACTTCATGGGAGCCTTTAGCATCTTTCGTTGCTTGCTTATGTTCCATTTATTTAACGATGATGATGGACTTGGACCACGTTGCCCAGTTGGATACTCTCTTGCACCACACACTTGGCATTTGATCCAGAGCCCATGGGGATGTGTCTCCCCATGGGAGACAATGGGAGGGATTGCATCATTCCTCCATCCATTATAGATGGGATACAAGCTCATTCAATTTATTTGGAGACCCATGAGGATGTTATTGTGCCCCCACAGCCACTTGGGGCACCACAAGTCATTTGCTTGCAAATCAAGGGGCCACCCACTTTATCACTATGATTGGAGCTCATTCATTCATCTTTGGCACACACTCGACCCCATTAGGCCTCTTTAACGACCTTTCGACCTATTGCATTTATCATTTTTCCCTCTTAAGTGGCTTATTTTTGTATTATGGAGTTATCTTGGTGGGCTTGTCACCAAGTTATGTTATTTTTGCACATTATTTTATTACTAAGGGGCATTATTAGGCTAATTAGGCTATTCAAAGCCCCTTATGGATTGTATAAATAGATGAGAGCATGATTCATTCTCTCATCATCACTTGGATTTTGACTTGTATCTCTTCTTGAGAATTTCGCTAGCCCTATTGATGGATGAATTGCATTCTTGATGCATTTCGATGTTTGAGAGGGCTTATCTTTTATCTTAGAGCTTCGATTTTCTTGTCTATTGATGACTTGAGGATTTTCGTTATACTTGTTAGTATCATTTTCATGGTTTATTTCTCATGTCTTTTCACTTCTGCAATGTATGAAGATTTTCGCTCATGAAGTTGGTGTAGCTGCCTTAATGAAATGCAAATTTATTGAACTTGTCTTTGTGAGGGTTTTTCATATGTTTCATGCAAAAGTATGGTGAATAAATGCCCTAGGGGTATATGATTGTTCATTATTACCTTGATAAGTCATCAATTGCAGCATCAATGAAGTATAAACCTTCCTAGTGACCTATTTGTTGCCTCTAGGGATATGCGAAGTTGCTAGGAGACTCCTTGATTGGTATAAGACAACTCTAAACATTGATTTGCATTGACTCCATTCTCCCACTAGAATAGGCATTGGTTTAGTCCTAGATGATCATCAAATGAATATATTTTTTACCTCATTTTCCTCTTTTCTGAGCCCTAACCTAGAAGGCCATCTAGGGCATCACACTAATTCTATTGTAGCCATAAAAAATTGATGAAAATTGGTCTAGAGCTGCGCTAGTGAGTCCTTTAGAGGTCCTCCAAATTTGAGGCTATTCCAACGGTGGAATCTCGAGATATCCCAAGCCCTAGCACATAAATCTTTTCCCTAGTTTGCTTTTGGTTAGTGCTTTCATTAAGGATCATTGCATTGAACATTAAAGCCAAATCCCACCTCTTCGATCCTTTTCTGCTCCCTCACTTGGTCAAGATCCATTGTTTGAAGCTTCACTCCAGAGTCCAAACCCTTGACCTCGTTTGGGTCCACTAGGGCTTCTTTGTGGTCCTGCAACCTTGTCACTCCAACTAAACAAGGATTGCTTAGAAATCCTATCCTTCTAGGATTCCTTGGTCTAGGGCATCTTTTATCATGAAATACCCCTCAACCCTTGGTCTAGGACTCCTTCTAGCCCTTCTAAGAGAGCCATTCACCTTGCTTATAAAGCAAGCAACACCTATCATTAGAGTTTCTCCTTTGAATAGGCTCTTGGAATCATTACTCCTACACAATCAATATATTTCTCTTGGTGATTTCCCTAATACCGGGGCTCCTCCCATCAGTGAAGGTCCATAAAGAGCAAGGAGCTTTAGCTGAGGTGACAGTGGGCTATTGCTCCATTGTTGCTTCTTGAACTAGTAGTTTCTCTATAGGAATCCCTCCTAGGACGCCTGCTAGTTTGAGCGGTAACATTTTTGTCATTGTTGTTGGGGAAGCGAGAGCAGTGTTGCAGGAAACATCCCCCCCCGGATCAAAACCCCGATCCGCGATCTGTATGGATGCGTGGAGGAAGCGTCATCCGAAATGCATTTCGGGTTGATAAACACGCTTCGTGGAAATTTCAGGAATCATGTGTCCGAAACGCGTTTTGGACGACGCTTCGGTCGTACGAAGCGTCAAGCTTTGAAGTACGAAGCATACGGATCATGAGCTTCCTCCATGTTTTTCTTTGTATGAATTTTTTAGCGGTTCCAGGATGATGATGATTGTGTTGAGATGCCACCCCCATCTGGTTCCTTGGTTCCTAGGTTCCATGGTTCAACACCAACAGCAAGGGGTTCGTCTTCATCAGTTTCAGTGCCACAACTTCCACAAGCACCATCTTTTTCATTGTCACCACGTGGAGGCCCACCGCGGCTATTGCTCCATTGTTGCTTCTTGAACTAGTAGTTTCTCTATAGGAACCCCTCCTAGGACGCCTGCTAGTTTGAGCGGTAACATTTTTGTCATTGTTGTTGGGGAAGCGAGAGCAGTGTTGCAGGAAACATCCCCCCCTGGATCAAAACCCCGATTCGCGATCTGTATGGATGCGTGGGGGAAGCGTCATCCGAAATGCATTTCGGGTTGATAAACACGCTTCGTGGAAATTTCAGGAAGCATGTGTCCGAAACACGTTTTGGACGACGCTTCGGTCGTACGAAGCGTCAAGCTTTGAAGTACGAAGCATACGGATCATGAGCTTCCTCCATGTTTTTCTTTGTATGAATTTTTTAGCGGTTCCAGGATGATGATGATTGTGTTGAGATGCCACCCCCATCTGGTTCCTTGGTTCCTAGGTTCCATGGTTCAACACCAACAGCAAGGGGTTCGTCTTCATCAGTTTCAGTGCCACAACTTCCACAAGCACCATCTTTTTCATTGTCACCACGTGGAGGCCCACCGCCACATTCTCTTCGTGGTGGAAGGAGGAGAGATTGGTAGATATATTCACAATTTACTACTTTTGTCATAGATTAATCATTAGACTTGTAGGCTTGTGAATTTGAACCTTTTTGGCTTGGCGGTGACCAAGTGACCTATTTTGTAAACATTATTATTTGAATTTTGGACATGACAAATGTTGACAATTGCTCACTTGCTTAGATAAATCATAATATGCTTAATGTTTTATGTTTTATAATATGCTTAAAAATTTGATGTATGTTTGTAATTGCTAGAATATAGATGGTTGATGCTCGAATAATTAATCATTGATGTACATACTACATACTAGTAACTACAATGGAATCATGGATACCATATCTATCTTGATTTATGCAAAAATATGCATGTTTTCATGTCTTCCACAACTAATTTGGTATTTGGGATGTTTGTTTTGAATATAAATGCAAAAAAAATATAATATATATTATATATTATATATATAATATATATATATATATTATATATATATATAGATATATATATATATAGCAGACGCTTCGCTTCCTAGATTTTTGGAAAATGACACTTCCGCGTCCCCGTTTCGTCCCCACTTTGTGTAACATTGTGTTGACACCTAATCCTTGTGATTGGGTGAATTTATGTAAATAAATAAATTAGAAATATAAACAATCATTGGGAGATGAGCTGAACAGTCTCTCCCTCATGTATATAACAAACACCTACCTGATGGAATAATACACGAATCATTTTTTGCCTTATGGAGTTACTGCCTGGCCTGACATGGTATCAGAGCCAACTCCTTTTTTTAGCCTTTATGTCTTTGTAACTCCCTAGTATGCTCCTCTGCTCGACATATAATTCAGTGACTGAGTGCCTGTACGCCTGTCTGACATTGCCTGCGTTCTGTCTGCCATATTCCTTTACCTGCGCTCTCTGTCCATAAACGTTTCATAATTTTAGCGCTGCCCTTCACCAACCACAAGTGCCTCCACGTAGGACATGACAGTCAAGGTTTTCTTGAGACTATAGTCCGGAGGCTGCATCGGCCTCTGCATCTTGGTCTTCTAATTTTGTCTCGGATTTCTCTCTGCTGATAATATTGGCTACCAGTTTTGCTCCTTGTAAACATTGATACTCTCAATCATTTATTCCCTTGTTACCACCCGCCTTCTTTGTATTCATTGTTACGGTTTTCTCACTCAGCTGCTCTTTTTCTGTCTCTGAATTCTCATGAAATGGTCACACTGTAGTCTGCCTGCGGTTCGAATCCTTGGACGGGTTCTTTTTAGTACATTTCCGAGCTAGTTTTTTTGGAATGTAGAGGCAGCTTTTTGGTTTTGATGAGTGTTACTGCATGGGCTTTCATACTTCAATTGATGGAGCTTGAAACCCAAAAGCTTGCGTGTAAGGAAACTGTTGTTTTCTGAGAGTGCTTTTGAGGTTACTGAGTGGAACATTCTAGACATTGCGGAGTGCCAGACCTTGGTTTGCGCTGTACATGCATGCTTGCTCTGAGAAGTTAGTGATACATCTACCCCAGCCAATACATTCCCCAAATGAAGCTTTCGGCTGTGCGTCAAGAGGGGTCCAGTGTGGAATCTAAGAGCCAGTAAAAAAAGCGAGTTCGAGTGTGTAATGTCGCGACGGGCTTCGGGATTCATTCATGTCATTTTGAGCTGATGGTTATTGTTTGGATGCGATATTTTTTCTATGGATAAACCCCATATTCGTTGGGCGTTCCTTTTGAATGGTGTTAAAATATAAACTCTGACCGTATACCACTGTATATGCGTGTTAGTAAACGGACTCTGGCGATGCGTGTTAGTTTTTTTTTTCACATTGCCTTTTATATGATGGACATGGCATATAATGGATTAAAATGTTATATGCGGTGAAGATTTTTATGACAATGGTAACGTTCCTTTCAATGGTCAATGGTATATGGATGGTGTAGCGGAATTCTATTCCTACTCTGATTTTGGATGGTTTTGAATGCACTTTCATATAAGAATCATTTTTTTTAGTAGCAGAAGCTTTTTTTTTTCTCCACAAAAGCACATTTTTTGCCAGCAGAAGTATTTTTCTATCAGCAAAAGTATTTTGTTTTTACAGAATGCATTTAATCATATCCATGGTGGGAATAGTTCTCACTGGCAAGGAGAACTATTCTGAATGGTCCTGGATGATAAAACACACCCTCATTTTCAATGAGTTGTGGAAAGGAGTGTGTGTCGGAGACGGAGACAATGACCTAGTAAAACCTACCTGAGACAAAGAGTTTATCATTTGGGAAAACAAAAACAGGAAAGCTTATGCATTAATCGCAACATCTGTAAATGAAGAGGTGAGTTGCTATATTTCATCATTTTCAACTGCCTTTGAAGCCTTACAAAAGCTGAAAGAACTCTATGACTCACGTTCTGCACTTGAAGTTGTTCAACTCATGATTAAACTCTTCACTCTTGAACTGCAAAATATTGATCCTCTTGCTCTTGCATCTGAAGTAAAGTCTATAATGCATGATATCAAATCCACTAAGGTTGAATTGGATATTCCTCTTATTGCTTTTCTGAAGGCACTTTATCCTACTTACTCCAATTATCTTGAGTCATTGCAAGCAAATGGAAATCTCAAAGATATAACCTTTGACTCTCTTGTGAAAAAGTTTGCTGAAAGAGAGAAAGCTTTCAGAAAGAATACAGCTCCTGAATCTTCTGAAGAGACTGTGTGCCTTGCTCATAAATAAAAGCATCCTGCTCAAGATTCTACAAGAGGAAGAGGTGGATGAAGAGGAAGATATTTCAGAGGCAGGGGGGGCAGACATTCTCAAGGAGAAAAGGCAGATTTACACTGTATTCACTGCAAAAGAAATGGATCACATGATGCCTCTACATGCAAGCTACCATGGGACAAAATTGAGCAGAAAAGAAACCAACAGAAAGGTAAAACTAATGATACATACAAAGGTAAAGCCCCTGAATCCGCTCACTATGTTGAGGCACAATGTAACATTGGAGTAAATGAAGATTTGTTTAATGCTTCACTTGCTTCACGGAAAAATGATTGGTTGCTTGATTCAGGAGCAACCTGCCACATGTCTCATAGAAAAGGTTTTTTTGAAGATTTCACTGACAATGTTGATGGAGCAGTATACTTTGCAGATCAATAAAAAATCAATCCATTAGGGCTTGGCACAATCAGGTTTAAACTGCCTGGTCTTCCAGACTTTCTTCTGGATCATGTTCTATATCTCCCACAGCTCAAGAGAAACTTGCTGTCCTTGGTCCACATCCGCCAACAAGGTAACTCCATTCATATGTTTGATGGCAAGCTTGAGGTAAGAAAAGCATCTGACCACTCACTTGTCATGAGGGGAATAGAAGAAGAAAGGCTTCTCAAACTGCAAGGAACATCTGCTCATGCACAACATGTCTCATACAATTCTCATCATGAAGAAGGTACACTTCCATCAAGTTTAT
>APFE030052905.1:0-13939 GCA_000404065.3 Pinus taeda | reverse complement strand
TTTTTAATTACAAATATAAAAGTATATCTTGAATTTTGTGAATTTACTACATTAACCTAATGAATTTTGATGAAATAAATTAAGAAAACTGAAATTTGATAATCATATAATACCACATATATTTATAATATAATATGTATTTAGAAAATTAATTAAAAAATAAATAAGAAATGTTTTACAATGGAGCATCTGATCTACCTTGGCAATACTAGGTGATATTTCCTTGTGCCATAACTTGATGATGAAAGAGGGATTGTATTGGACACATATACTAGACAAAGGAGGCACTATGTGGGTGTCAGTGTTGGTAGCACCATTCATATATTTCAAAATATTTTCCCTCAGTCTTTTTGTATTTTGGATGAGTGCATCTCTACCAACACTAGGGCATCCAATAACCTGAACAAGCTCCTCATTTTGGGAGGCACAATTTGGTTGCTCCTCTTTAGGAAATATGTGAATATTTTCTCTAATCATGTGCTTCCACATCTCACTAATGATGTTTCCACCTTTACCAACAAGGCAACCAAGGTTCTTTGAGAGAAGAAGTCGTCTTGTACACAAGGCACCTTCATCATTGTCATTGTCACTAGTGCTTCCACCAGTCTTTCCTTGCAATCGAAGGATTTCCTCAAGCGTAGGTGAAACACCATCAGTAGCCACCACCTGCCACTATTTTGCGTCTGAAACACACAACAAAGATAAAACCTCCATCCATATTTTTCATCATCTCTATGTCTATCCTCTAATTAATAGAAAATAAAGTTGTGTGTAAATTCAAGTCATCTAACAGTGAATTCACCGACTACACACCTTTTCGCGCATTCTTAGAACCACATACACACCAAAACATCAAAACTAGAAACATTATCTTTATACACTTTCAACATAACACAAATCCGTATGTGAGAAAGAGAAAAGAAAAAACATTTATGTGTAAAAATATCTCACGCAGAACCACCTCCTCACTCAACAATGCCCTTCCATCAGTCATTGACACTTGAAACTGATATTAATAAACGTGGGTCCTAGATATTATGCGTAGGAAGAATTTGTTCTCTGCACATGCTACCTCCAAACAACATAGTCCATTACGCTTTCAAGCTTTTATTATATGCACTTTCACATCGTGCAGAATCTATTAATAATAAAACTAATATCAAAACACATGACAATTAAAATACCCCTCTACACTTCCCTCATTCCACACAAATTTTGCACATGAATTTATGCTTCGTATAACCTTCGTACATACACAACCATTCATGTACAACTTCATTCGCACAACTACTTTGAAATATGCCCCTACATAAGAATTTAAAAAATAATTTGCATGTTTATTATCTTAGTAAACTTTGCATAACATTTTCACATAACATCCATACACGCATAACCACCTCCACATAACTTCATCTACACAACTAATTTTGCTCTCAATAACACCCTTTGATCAATCATTGAAATACAAAACTTTGCACATGATACGTCTAAGCATCTAGCTTTGAACAACCACTTTTACAACAACACCACCAACAATATAAAGGGACTGCATTATAATTGAATGAAAATTTCTTACAACCCATGGAAAGGAACATGGCCCTTTATTAGTATACATTGTTGCCATGTTTCCATTTCCCTAATAATGCATGGATATGGAGCATATGTATCAATGCACGAACATGGACCAAAAATTGCCATGAGCACATAGATCATGAGTAGAATCTTCAGGACATGGACCATTACTTTTCATCTCAATCCTCTTAATCTTTTAATAATTTTATTGAATGATTTGATCATATTTGTTATAATGTAGTTTTACAACCTAGTTTTTTTCTTCAAATCATATTTTTATCACATGCTAGATTTAGTCTATATTATGCAAATCTAATTCAAATATTAAAAAAAAAACATTTTTCATTGAATTGTAAACATTGCTATATCAACAATGTAACTAAGATACATAATAAAAATCTAATAAGCATCTACAATAGCATTATTAAAAGGTAAATTGTTTCTATTCACTTATATAATTCTTTCATTCATGGAAAATTGTTATTATGTTTTGAATATCTATTTATTTTTAAATCTTCATTAATAATATATAATTTATATAACATTTTTAAATAAAATAGAAGATAAATTATTTTACAATTTTTTAAATTACAGATATAAAAGTATATCTTGAATTTCATCAATTTACTTCATTAACCTAATGAATTTAAATGAAATAAATTAAGCAAACTCAAATTTGATAATCATATAATACAACATATAATTATAATATGATATTTATTTAGAAATTTAATTAAAAAATAAATGAGAAACATTTTACAATTGAGCATCTGATCTATCTTGGCAATCGTAGATCATATTTCCTTGTGCCATAACTTGATGATGAAATAGGGATTGAAATGGGCACATATAAACTAAAAAAAGGAGGCATTATGTGGGTGTCAATGTTGGTAGCACCATCCATATCTTTAAAAATATTTTCCCTTAGAATTTTCGTAATTTGGATGAGTGCATCTCTGCAACACTTGGGTATCCAGTAACCTAAATGAGCTCTTTATTTTTGTTGAAATATATAGTGAAATTATGTGTATAGTGATTCTTCCGGACTAGATAACAATTTGTGAATTATTTTTACTTTTCTTGTCTTTGTTGGATTAACATTATTCTCCTCTTATTAATGAAAGTGTGTGTACTTCATCAAACTATTCTCAAAACATAAAAAAAGAACACAAGATACTGGCTCTCTATCAAGGCCAAAATCTCTCTTCTCTTAAGAGGAAAATCCTTCAATAAGTTTTCTCTTATTGAAGCTTCTTTCTTGATCAATGCCAAACCCTAGACCCTTGACTAGAAGATCCTCCATGCACAAGTCAAGTCCTTCCATTTCTCTGCATTATGTTTCCCCTGATACTTTTTCCACCTCCTTCCAGCACTTCATTCCACAACAGTTCATCCTTCTAACAAAACTTTGTTCTTCTTTCCTCTTTTAGTATACCTTCTAGAAGAGATACTTATCTTTTTTACTTCGTGATATCCTTCACCTAAGAATACTCCTTGCTTCTGTTAATCATCCGAGTCCCTTCTTGATGTATAGTGGTAGGCTTAGAGTGACAACATTGCAACCCTATTTCTCTAATGTGTGAGAGGTACCCTGTAGAATTAGGGTCCTTTTTCCCTCGCTAGAGAGATAGGCTTCTTCAATTTTCTTGGGAGGCCTTGTAGGCCTAGTTTCAAACCCACACCACTAGTTCCTGTATTGTTTTTCCTTGATGTCATACCCACAAATTTTACCTCTTTTTCTTGACACGCGTGACTATTTCTAGCCCTAGAATCAATCCTCCACCTTCACTTTTGTTCCTTCTTACTTCACTGCACTTTGGAGACCCTTTAGACTTTTTTACCTTCACTTTTTCTCGATTTCCTCCTTCACTAATTTCAAAGATTGATTGCCTTCTCTTTGGAGGAGTGGAGAACCTCTATATATAGAGGATTGTCCCTCCTTTAGGCTGACTTGTAGGCTAACTTACTGTTTTGAGGCCGACTTGACTTCCTTTTCTCTGAAGGGTTCTTTTAATGGTGACATTTCTTCTTTTGGTGGTGTCTTTTCTGGGACGAGACTTAACTTTTCTTGGAGGTGACTTATTTGACTCTTATACACAATGTAACATACCCTTAAGGTATTTAGCATAATTATTTTGATCTTTTGAATTACCTATAACACTTTAACATGTGATAGACCTAGTTTAATGAGAAAGAAACTCATTGAAATATATCATAAAAATAATATTTATTTTCTTGGATAAATACAAATATCAAAAGTACATTTATGAAGATTGAACCTAGTTACATTTCCATCAACAATTTTGGGAGGCACATTTTGGTTGCTCCTCTTTGCAAAATATGGAAATATTTTCTCTAGTATTCTTCCACATCTCACTGATAATGTTTACACCTTTACCAAGAAGGAAACCAAGGTGCTTTAATAAAACAAGAAGTCTTGAACAAATGGCACCTTCATCATTGTCATTATCGCCAGTGCTTCCAATAGTCTTTCCTTGCAATTAGAGAATTGCCTCAAGCGTAGGTGAAACACCATCGTTAGCCATCACCTACCACTATTTTGGGTCTGAAACACACTACAAAGATAAAACCTCCATCCATATTTTTCATCATCCCGATGTCTATCCTCTGATTAGTAGAAGATAAATTTGCGGGTAAATACAATTCATCTCAACATTCAATTCACCGACTACACACCTATTCACACATTCAAAAAACCACATAAACACCAAAACATCAAATATATAAACATGATTTTCATACACTTTCAACATAACGCAAATGCGTATGCACGAAACCACAAAGAAAAAGCATTTATGTGCAAAAATATCCGACCCACAACCACCTCCAGACTCAACAATTCCCTTCCATCAGTCATTGACATTTGAAATTGATATTCATAAACATTGGTCGCAAATATCATGTGCAGGAATCATTTGTTCTCTGCACACGCTACATGCAAAAAACATAGTCTATTATGTGCTAT
This sequence comes from Pinus taeda, assembly GCA_000404065.3. NCBI lineage: Eukaryota > Viridiplantae > Streptophyta > Pinopsida > Pinales > Pinaceae > Pinus > Pinus taeda. The sequence goes on along the minus strand of APFE030052905.1, from coordinate 9,381 downwards.
AATATTTAAATCTTTTATTCTATGAACTTTCGCATCCCATGGAATGTATTAATAATAGAATTAATATCAAAACACGTTACAATTAAACGAATCCTCTACACTCCCCCTATTCCACACAAATTTTGCACATGCATTTACTCTTCGTATAACCTTCGTACATGCACAACCATCTATGCGCAATTTCGCTTGCATAACTACTTTGAAATATGCCCCTAAATAAGAATTTATAAAAGGGTTTTCATATTTATTATCTTAGTATAATTTTCACAATATTTTCAAATAACATCCATACACACATAACTGCCTCCGCATAGCTTTTTCTGCAAAACTAATTATGCACTAAATAACACCCTTTGATCAATCATTGAAATTTGAAACTCTACACATGATACCTTTGAACATCTAGCTGTTCACAACCACTTTCGTACAACTACTTCCATAGGTTCCAAAAATGCTCCTAGATAATAACTAAGAAATACTAAGCGTTCCACACATGTGTTTTACTGTACAACACCTTTTTTCACACGTATTTAGAGCATAGTTTATTTATCACCACCATCTATGTAAAATACCTTGGTTTTCCTGCACATACTTAGTCCTCTGCACAATAAACGTTTCACACAACAACCCCAACACTTACCATGCAGAGGACCCCAAGTTTCTCGTACATACACTATACTCTGCACAAGGAAACATAATAATGTTAATTCGACATTTATTCATTCCCCATTGCGGCATATGAAAACAACCAATAATTACAGTAATTCTCACATCATTGAAAAAAGCATTATCATAACAGTGTTCTGCAATCATATCAACAACTAGCATTGCACAACCACCTTTGTACAACTACTTTGGTAGTTGTGAATTATGTTCCTATATAATAATTAAAAAGAAAAGCCTTCCACACATTCATTTTACCACACAACATGTTTTCTTCACAAGGATTGAAAACATTGTTTATTTAACACCCATAAGATCCCATTCCTCCTACACATACTTTTCCTCCACATAGTGAACATTCTGCACAATGAAACCATACCAATTACCACATCGTTCATGAGTGTCACAATACTTACTATGCAAAGGACCCAAACTCTCCCACGCATACTCTTACCTCAACACAAGGAAGCATAATAATATTAATTCGACATTTGGTCAAACCCCCCATGCCTATGAAAACAACCTACAACCACATCATTTCTCACATTATTGAATAAGGAACTAACATAATAATATCCCGAAACTGCATCAATTCTCACATCATTAAGCAAAGCACTAACATAGCAGTGAAAGTGTCAGAGCACTCAACATTGTAATGGGCACTCACAAAATTACTTTTATTTTATTTTTTAAAATTAATTGTCAGACATTGGGAAAAAGTGAAAATAAAATACCCTCCATTGGGGAAATTATGTCCCATTAGAGCTTCCTCAACTAATCATAAATTAAAATAACATTTACTCAAATTTAAAAAATTATTCTGAATTTATGCAAAAATAGAAATATTAAACATTTTCCCAAAATTTTGGTTAAATTTCCGAAAACACAACCAAATAATGGAGAGTTAATACAACTTGACCGTGAAGTGAATTTTATAATGCATGATGAGGTAGATACTAATAAAACTTAACTATTTATATCTTTATATATTTTACTTGCCTCTACTTACATAACAAACCATCATATACATAAATTTCACTAACAATAAAAAATATCATCTCTATTTCTGGTTCAACCTATTTCACTTCTCCATTGTATCTCCCACATGGGAATTAGTCATGAACACCATCTTGGAAAATATGGAATTTTGTATGGACGCCTCGTATGTAGATACGTACCTAGTAGAGGTTACCAACGATAAATATTCACCAAAAAAACACTAGATAATGATTTTTTTCTTGAATAACGTAAACCATCTTAAATAACAAATAAATTTGAAATGAATTAATATCACATGTGTGACGACCTTACCAAGGAAGTGTTTATTAGTTCCACACTAGCCACTGCTTTTGGCTTTCAATATCGATCTCTAATTAGATCTGTATCTGGTAATTTTGCAGCACCAAATCCAACCTTTATGGCCTTGCATAAAATGGAAGGGACCATTGTTAAGGAAAGGTGGGCCATATTGATTTCATTCATCGATCTCTAATATCGGTGAACCATTCAAACGTCAAATCATAAATCTCCATACATCTAATTGATTGACATTAAAGTCACAATGTACACAACATTAAAACATGGTGAAGTACCGTGTACAAACATTATCTTTGTTATAATATAGGTTATATACAATAACATTATTGAAAGGGAAATTGTTTCTATTCACTTATATAATTCTTTCATTCAAGGAAAATTGTTATTATGTTTTGAATATCTATTTATTTTCAAAATTATTTATATTATATAATTCTATTTAACATTTTATAAATAAAATATAAGATAAGTTATTTTACAATGTTTTAATTACAAATATAAAAGTATATCTTGAATTTTGCCAATTTACTTCATTAACTTAATGAATTTAAATGAAATAAATTAAGAAAACTCAAATTTGATAATCATATAATACAACATATATTTATAATAATATATATTTACAAAATTAATTAAAAAAAAATAAGAAACATTTTACAATGAAGCATCCAATCTATCTTGGAAATCCTAGATCATATTGCTTTGTGCCATAACTTGATGATGAAAGATGAAATGCACTGGGCACATTTAGACTAGACAAAGGAGGCACTATGTGGGTGTGGGTGTTGGTAGCACCATCCATATATTTGAAAATATTTTCCGTCAACCTTTTTCTAATTTGTATGAGTGCATCTCTAGCAACACTCGGGTATCTAGTAACCTGAATGAGCTCCCCATTTTGGGATGCACATTTTGGTCGCTTCTCTTTGCAAAATATGTGAATATTTTCTCCAGTGTGCTTCCACATCTCATTGATGATGTTTCCACCTTTCCCAAGAAGTCAACTAATGTTCTTTGACAGAAGAAGAAGTCTTTAACAAATGGCATATTCATCATTGTTATTATCACTAGTGCTTCCTCTAGTCTTTCCTTGCAATTGTAGGATTGTGTCGGGCATAGATGAAACGCCTTCATTAGTCACCACCTGCTATTATTTTGCGTCTCAAACACACTACAAAGATAAAACCTCCATCCAGTTTTTTCATCGTCCCGATGTCTATGCTGTGATTAAGAGAAAATAAATTTGCGGGTAAATGCATTTCATCTCAGCATTCAATTCATCGACTACACACCTTTTCACGCATTCAAAAAACCACATAAGCACCAAAACATCAAATCTAGAAACATGATTTTCGTACACTTTCAACATAACACAAATGCATATGTGTGAAACTACAAAGCAAAAGCAATTATGTGTAAAATTATCTCACGCAAAACCACCTCCGGACTTAACAATGCCCTTCCATTAGTCATTGACATTGGAAACTGATATTAAATAAATGTGGGCCTCGATTATCATGCGTAGGAGGCATTTGTTCTCCACAGACGCTACCTTCAAATTATGTAGTCTATTGTGTGCAATAAGATTTCAAGATTTTACTATATGCACTTTCGCATTGTGCAAAATCTATTAAAAAGAAAACAAATATTAAAACAAATTACAACTAAAAGACGTGGCTACACCTACCTCAATCCACACAAATTATAAACATGCATTTATTCTCCATATAACCTTCGTACATGCACAATGTCATTCACACAACTACTTTGAAATATCCCTCTAAATCAAAATTTAAAAAAGGATTTACATATTTATTATCTTAGTAAACTTTCCACAACATTTTCACATAACATCCATACATGCATAACTTCGTCCTCTCAACATTAAATGTTTCAGACAACAACCCCAACACTCACTATGCAAAGGACCCCAACTTTCCCAGACATAAATTGTACTCCGAACAAGGAAACATAATAATATTAATTCAACATTGGTTCACTCCCCCTCGGGGCCTATACAAACAACCTACAACTACAATAATTCTCGGATCATTGAACAAAGCATTATGATAACAGTATCTTGCAATCATATCAACAACTAGATTTCCCCAACCAACTTTGCACAACTACTTCTGTAGTTGTGAAATATGTTCCTAAATAATAATTAAAAAAAATCCTTCAAGACATTCATTTTATCGCACAACCCTTTTTCTTCACAAGGATTGAAAACATTGTTTATTTAGCACGCCTAAGTCCCCATTTCTCCTACACATACTTTGTCCTTCACATAGTGACCATTCTACACAATGAAACCATACTAATTACAACATTGTTGATCAGTACCAAAACACTTAGTATGAAAAGGACCCCAACCCTCCCACACATACTTTTTCCTCCTCACAAGGAAACATAATAATGTTAATTCGATGTTTGTTCAAAATCCCCACTTCCTATTCTAACAACCTGCAACCACATCATTTTTCGCTTTATTGAATAGAGCACTAACATAATAATGTCCTAAAACTACATCAATTCTCACACCATTGAGTAGAGCACTAACATAACAGTGACAGTGTGAGAGCACTCTCCATTCTAATAGGCACTCATAAAATTAATTTTATTTTAATTTTTAAAATGAATTATCAGACACTGGAAAAGAATGAAAATCAAACACCCTCTATCCGGGGAATAATGTCCCATTAGAGCTTCCTCAACAAATCATAAATTAGAAATAATATTTACTCAAAATTTGAAAATTATTTTTGAATTTATGCAAAAATAGAAATATTAAGCACCTTCCCAAAAGTTTGTTTAAAGTTTTGACAACACAGCCAACAATGGAGAGTTAATGCAACTTGACCATGAAGCAAATGTTATAGTGCTTGATGAGGAATGGACTAATAAAACTTAACTATTTATATCTTAATATATTTTAATTACCTCTACTTACATAACCAACCATCATATACATAAATTTCACTAACAATATAAAATATCATCACTATTTATGGTTCAATCTATTTCACTTATCCATTGTATCTCCCTCACGGGGATTAGACATGAACACCATTTTGGAAATACAGAATTTTGTATGGACACCTCGTATGTAGATACATACCTAGAAGAGGTTATCAATGATAAATTATTCGCCAAAAAACACTAAATAATTATTTTCTTTTCCTGAATAACATAAATGCCCATAACTAACAAATAACTATGAAATGAATTAATATCACATGTGTGTGACATTCCCAAGGAAGTATTTAGTAGTTCCAGGCTAGCCGCTATTTTTGGCTTTCAATATCGATCTCCAATTAGATATATATCTCATAATTTTGTGACATCAAATCCTACCTTGATTGCCTTGCATAAAATTGAAGTGACCATTGTTAAGGAAAGTGGGGATATGTATTTAAAGAATGGCCCTATTGCTTACATTCATCGACCTATAATAGTGGTGAACCATTCAAATGTCAAATCATAAATCTCCCTACATCTAAATGATTGACATCAAATTCGCAATGTATGCATCATTAAAACATGGTGAAGTACCCTGTACAAACGTTATCATTTCAAAATAAGAGTTGAACCAATCATATTTAAAATAGATAATTAATTAATCATTGAGCTATTCAATAATATTGGTAAAAGTAAGTTTCATTTCCGAAAGTAAAGAAACTCACTTTTGAATATATAGATATAAAGAAAGTTAAGAACTCCTTGAGAAGCTAATGCCTCATTGAAATATATTTTAATTAACAACAAATAATGAGAATAAGAAATATGCGTGAAGAAAACTTAACAATTATAGAAAACACCACCAATGATGTAAAGATACTACACTATAATCGAATGAAAATTTCTTACAGTCCATGGAAAGGAACATTGCCCTTTATTAGTAAACAATGCTCCTATGTTTCCTTTCCCCAATAATGCATGGACATGGAGCATGTATATCAATGGATGGACATGGACCCAAACTTGCCATTAGCACATAGATCATGATCAGACTCTTCAGGACATGGACCAATACTTGTCATCTCAAACCTCTTAATCTTTAAGCATTTTATTGAATTATTTGATAATCTTTGTTATAATGTATTTTTATAACTTAATTTTTTTCTTCAAATCATATTTTTATTGCATCCTAGTTTCAGTCTATATTATGAAAATCTATTTCAAATCTTTGAAAAAAAGAAAGCATTTATCATTGAATTATAAACATGGTTATATCAACAATATAACTAAGATACACAATAAAAAGCTAATAAGTATATATAATAACATTATAGAAAGGGAAATTGTTTCTATTCACTTATACAATTATTTCATTCATGGAAAAATGTTATTATGTTTTGAATATCTATTTACTTTTAAACTTAATTATACTATATAATTTTATATACCATTTATAAATAAAATACAAGACAAATTATTTTACAATTTTTTAAATAAAAATATAAAAGTATATCTTGAATTTCATCAATTTACTTCATTAACCCAATGAATTTAAATGAAATAAATTAAGAAAACTCAAATTTGATAATCATATAATACATCATATATTTATAATATAATATGTACTGAGAAAATTAGTTACAAATAAATAAGAAACATTTTACAATGGAGCATTCGACCTATCTTGGAAATCCTAGATCATATATCTTGGTGCCATAACTTGATGATGAAAGAGTGATTTCACTCGGCACATATAGACTAGACAAAGGAGGTAATATGTGGGATTGGGTGTTGGATGTGTGCATCTCTAGGCTTTTGTAATTTGGATGAGTGCATCTCTAGTAGCCGGAACGAGCTCCTCATTTTGGGAGGCACATTTTGGTAGCTCCTCTTTGTGAAATATGCAAATATTTAATCAAGTGTGCTTCTGCATCTCACTGATGATGTTGCCACCTTTACCAAGAAGGCAAACAATGTGATTTGAGGGAACAAGAATTCTTGAATAAATGACACTGCCAAGATTTTCATTGTCTCTAGTCTTTCCTTGCAATTGGAAGAATGCCTCAAATGTAGGTGAAACGCCATCATTAGCCACCACCTCCCACTGTTTTGCATTGCATGTAAAAACAATTCATCTCAACATTAAATTCACTCACTACACACCTTTTTGCGCATTCAAAAAACCACATAAGCAAAAAAACATCAAATCTAAAAACATGATTTTCGTACACTTTCAACATGACACAAGCGCATATGCATGAAAACCACAAAGGAAAAGCATTTATGTGTAAAAATATCTCACGCACAACCATCTCTGGACTCAACAATTCCATTCCATCAACCATTGATATTTGAAACTAATATTGATAAACATGGGTCCCAAATATCATGCATAGGAGGCATTTGTTGTCCGCACACACGCTACCTCTAAGCAACATAGTCCATTGTGTGAAATAACCTTTCAAGCTTCTATTATATGCACTTTCGCATGCCGTGAAATCTTTTAATAATAAAACTAATATGAAAACATATTACAATTAAAAGACCCCTCTACACTTCCCTCATTCCACACAAATTCCACACATGCATTTATTCTTCGTATAACTTTCGCATGTGCACAACCATATATGCACAACTCCGTTCGCACAACTATGAAATATGCCTCTAAATAAGAATTAAAAAATGGATTTGGATATTTATTATCTTAGTAAAGTTTACATGACATTTTCACATAACATCCATACACCCATAACATCCAAAGATTGTTCATTTCCATTGATCACCCCAAGCTCTCCCAATCCACTGGGGATAATTTTTCAAGTGCATGAACTGCCAACCCACTTTGCTTTGTAATATTTGCCTCCAAATTTGTGTTCACCTAAATAACTGAACTCCTTTGTATGAAAGTCAATATTCACCTTCAATTTTTTTCACTTTAGTAAACAAGATGCTTTTTATGAAGTCAAATCTCACCATACTTAGGCAAAGTTTCACCATGGTTTATGTGGGAATCTTCTTCACATTGGTCCTTCGTCCAAACATGGTGTAAATGATATCACCTTCTTCCATATCCAAGAAATGCATCATAATCTCCACTTTTGATGGGCCTCTATTTTCTACAACTTGCAAATCAACATTATCTTCAATGGTTTTATCTTCTATAATTTCCTCCTCCATGAAGTATTTAGATACAAATCCTCTATTTTCAAGAGCTTGGAAATCAACATTATCTTCAATGGTTTTATCTTCTATAATTTCCTCTTCCATGAAGTATTTAGCTACAAACATTTTGTCTTTGCGAGCAAAAAAATAAGTTACGCTTGTGAATATCCTTTGAGGGGGCTGAAATTTAAAAACTATGAACTTGGGGTAGCCAGACACAATATTATAGTCACTATGGTTTTTTTCCATGATAAGGCATAATCAAGAAACCCTAGCATGAACATAAGAAGAGCATTGGTTTTTCTTCGAACACAGATGTTACAATGAACTGAGCCCAAGGCAGCTCCCGAGGTGGTTACCCTAGAACCAAGGAGGAGGAAGGCTAACCATTCAATTTTCAAGATGACAGATGCATGATAAAGATTCAAAGATTTGTAATTATATAATTAATTTCTATGTTGTTACCCTCAAAGTTACCAATGAAGGCAGCATACAAATCTCTAGAGAATTCAAAATTCAATACATAATTGCAAACACCAGTGCCTTAGGTGTAAGATATGTATGTATGGTGGTTGAAAGGCAAATTAAAAGTCCCCATGATACCATTAATAAAAATGAATAATAAAATCCCATATGCACTATATAGTGCGGTGAATGAGAACTATGTACTCGGATCCATTTATTACATTGATAAAGGAAAATATAAAACTATTTAGCAAAGTATTAAGGGCACATAGTAAATGAATTAGTTGAGTAGTATGTTAAAGGCAAGATGATATATAAATGCAAAACTTAGCTAATCTGACTACTTTAGATTGTTGCATTGGCACCCATACTTATATATATATATAGTACGAAGAAGTTAGAATCATTACCCATTTTCAACTTCAAAGAGGTTATCGGTGTAAATGTCGATTATATAAAAATATATTTATAAACCATTTTATTCATTTGTGGATATTGTGTCTAAGTGGGTAATTGAATAGAAAGAGAGATTATATGTATGGAATTGAGATATAACTTGTGCGTCAAAGATCTGTTAATTTTTTTTTTTTTTTAAATCATCTTTTCTATGGTTGAGTTTCATGGAGATGTCATAAAACAATATTACTTTTGATTACAGACCTATAACTAATGTGTTAATAGAATTTTTGCAACTGCTTTACCATCTTCCATTGTTATTTTTTTTAAAGAGATAGAACGAACATACTATTTGGAAAAATTGAAGAAAATTTGAAATTAGGAAAGGAAATAAGGAGCATTTATAGTAGAACCACAATT
>APFE030052903.1:14025-26871 GCA_000404065.3 Pinus taeda | reverse complement strand
TTGAAGGAAAATGGACTAAATACTAAGATTAAGAATATAATTTAATTTTATACACAATATGATCTTTTTTATTAAATTTTGCGAGTAAATATAAAATTTTTAAGTTAAAATATACATTTCTATATATATTTGTTTATTGAAAAACTAATTTTAGAAGCCTTAGTATAAATAGATGAGTATAAATCTAGCTTAATTTCGATTTATGAAACACTCAGAAGGATCAAATCTTTTGAGAGGTAAACCTCTTTGAGGGGTAAATTTCTTGAGGGGTAAATCTCTTTGAAAGTGTAAGAACTTGAAAAAAAGGTTTGCATAGATTTGATCCTTCCTAGTGCTTAATAGATCCTTAATTAAGATGGATCTGTACCGACTATATATGTGTATGTATGTATGTATATATGTACCCACCAAGTGTATTTTTATTTTTTTTTTAATTTCATTTTTGAATTCATAAATGGGTTCAAAGCCTTCAAAATTCATCTGGGCACTTAAAATGTATAGGTTACACAACTCACATTTTAAATGTGAATTTGTTTTGGTTTATTTAAAAAAAAAAATTAAAGAAAAAATAAACCTAAAAAAGAATTGAAATGTAGAATAGTGCAACTAGTTGAAATGTTTTAACCATAAGATTTCCTTATTTCCATTGTTTTATGTACTAGTAATTGCACCACATGTGGAGTAGCACAGGAAGGACTAGCATATAAAAAATAATGATTTTCTCATTATTTAGTTCAAACTTACGAAAACATAGGAAAGAGTACCAAATGAAAATTAATGATTTTTTTCATTGTTTTAATTTGAATTCTAACCTTGAACTATCAAAGCTCACCACTCAAATGTAATTCCATGCTTCACAAGATATCTTCCAACCTATGTGATGAGATGTGCCTTCCTCAACTAGTTTCCCTTGAAATTCATGCTATTAAACACTGAAAGGGCCTAAATTCAAGAAGCTTTGCATACATTTCACGCAGATTAAAACAATATCAGCGAGTAACTTAAATTGAATGCACACATATATATTTTGCAGCAAAAGCATTGTCCTTAAATTTCCAGTGGCAATAATTCCATATCAATTGAAATAACTCATATTAAGCATGAAGCAATTGCACAAATCCCACTATATAAAGCAACATTTCTTATTAAGTATATGATGGACCTCCACCATGATAAATAAGAGAAAAGATAAAGGAAACCATTAAAATTGACCACTTGAAGGTCAATGAATAGAAAAACTAATAACTACTATATTCCATTTGAATCAATAAGACATAGACTAGGCGAGTAGATTAATGACATGCTTTGGATTATCATTCCATGCAATAGTCAAACAAGATGCATAAATTGAACATCCATATATCCACATACCTCAAACCAAAAAATAGCAAATTCATCCCATCCACAATAATACCTATAACATTGACCAACATTAAAAAAAACATGCACATGAGATCAATGCGAAGATAGACATAATCATGGGAGAAAATAGAAGAAGATTTCTACGAGAAGGAAATAATTAATCAAATAAAATTAGTAATGCATTCCAAAAATTTATTTTGCATATGCTTTCTTGATTTGAAGCAATCCGAAACATAAATGCAAAGGATAAAGGATATTTAACCTATCAAATTAATCATGGGAAAAACATGGAAGATAAGAAGGTGGAAATGGAGATGCTAATATTTGATCAACTTGACTAATTCATCAGCTTTGAGGCTAAGAAAAAAATGTGCTTTATTTTAGATGTAATATAATAAATACTAGTAATCACTCTTGCCATATACAAATTGGCATAAAAACTAGGAGAAGTAATGATATTTTTTTTCTTTTTATGGCATCTTGACATGACTGTTGCTTATTTCAAGCCAACCTTTGATGATTTTGTAAGAAAAACAAAAGAACCCAAGGTGGATGTTTTAGTTGTTGATAAAGCAATAGTACTGACATTCTCTTTCATAATCATGAATGTGGTTTAAGCTCTCATTGAGGCCATATGAAAAGTAGGACTTGGGCAAGACTTTCATAATCTCGCTTCCAAGCAATGGAGAAGATGAAAATTTAGCAGAAGTAGGAATCAAATTCCCAGATCCTTTCAACCAAACAATGACACACATTTCCAAACTTTATGGACACAATAAGCTCGAAACAACTTGATGCACATTCACGCAAACCTATTCTAGAGTCTCCTTAATCAATTGATCATTAGAGGACAAGCAATCATCAATAAAGTCATTGTAAAAGGCATATTTTTGCAACAACGGTACAAAATTTGAACCTAATGTATCAACCAAGTCACCCAGTACACAAATTACAGCCTTTGTTACTTTCTCATCCCTACATTAACATGTATGAAAATATAAACATTTATGAAAATTATGAGAATGAAGGTTGCGTAAACATAAGGAGCATTGAAAACCTTATCTATAATTATGATAGCCTTGGAAACCTTAGGAACACAAGCTTGAACTATATCAACTTCACCCATAAGCCTCAACCCTGCAACATTAAAAATCCCATTCCTCCACAAATGTATGTCTACTATTTCCAACCTCCAAGCATTATTGTTGTTAAATATATTTTCTTATTGCAATTTCTTCTTGTGTGAGGTGCAATATTGCAATTCCTAATATTTTCTTAGGACAAACGAGAGCATGAATCTAGAGTAAAATCTTTCATGTAAGTATCTTTCTCTGTAGCAGTAAGAAATGCAAAAATTTTGGACATAACATAAATTACAACCATAACAACAATCCAAAAAAGACACATGAGGCACAACATTGAAACTACCATAACAACAATCCAAAAACGACCCACAAGGGACAACATTGAAAGTACTTGCAATGTTAGTAAGGGAGGGAGCAATCACATCATCCTTGGACCCCAAATAATCTAGTGGGATCAATCACATAACAATCAATGGTGGTCCCCTGTGTTTTTCTAGCCCTAAATTTTCCATCCTAGAAATTTTGATTTTTAATTTCATGCTCACATTTTCCCAATAGTAAGTATTGTTTTATGGGTATACTCTCATTGATCAAATGATGTTTCAGTGTATTCAACTCTCTCTTTTTCCTGGGAATTCCTAGAGTGGCACATCCTGAGAATTTCATGCCTGCTCTAGCCAAACATTGACTGGTTCTTGGTGAAAGAATAAACAATAATCACATTTATCCATCTATCCTCATCAAAATTCATCTCCAAAGATATGAACAACTTGTAAATCTTCCTTCACTTGTAAAGCTAAGGAGCACTAGGTTTCATACTAATTGATTGATCTCATAAATCTAACACATAAACCATATCAAATTGCTACGTGTTTAATGTAAGCAAAACAAATTGTATTTAAATACTATCAAAAGAATTCAACATCTAATGAGAGATCACATTGTAAATATATTTGAACTTGTAAATCATGACTCTATTAAATGGAACTTTTATGTCCAAAGGAGATTTGGTCAAGCATATATTAATCCTTGATAATGAACAAAGTTTGTTACGATTAAAGTTTGCCTTTTAATTAACCACATTATTTTTTAAAAATGGACTTAACTACGATGTGATTAGAAATAAATTAAGTTATAACTACAATATAACCATTCATCTAGACCATAGTAATAGTATCTTTATATTCTCACATCTTCCCTCGATGAATAAAATTAACTTGTCTTAAACTACAAAAGTATTTAGTGTAAGTTAGATTTATTTTTATTTTCCTAATATTTACAATGTTAATTTATAAGGAGGAAATACAAAACCTCAAAAAGTAATAGGTGAAATCTTATGATATTGGATACAACACTTCACCACAAGGAAACTCTACTAGAATCAAATTAGAGGTAAAAAATATAGTGTCTACACAAACATCCATACACAATATCATCGTCATGCAAAATGAACACATACATTCACGTCATATCCATCTGAAACATCAACCCATTCAAGATGCATTTCCAACTCACCAGAATTGACATTACATGACCTTAAGCACACATACTAAATCACATTGCCATAAACATACTAGATGTAACTTTCCTTAGACAGATAATTCTCCTTTGACAATACCAACTTCAAAATTGGTCTGACAGATGATGCACTCTTACGGAATTTTCACATTCTAACATACTCCTTGAAGTAATTTAAACAATAAGTTAGCATCAACCAATAATTTGAATAGCCTATTTTCCCTTCAATTTTACATACATTGAATTGCAAATTATAATTATAAATTAACATCCACAAAACGTGTAATATTTATGAGCATATTAGATTGATATAACAATTTAAATAAATTGTAATTTCACAACCATTATCAGATGTTTTTATTGTTGGTTATAATTAGTTATTATTACTACATCTAAAGACTTTTAAAGCAAAGTTACGCATTCTTCAAAGTTTTCGACACCCACATCTAAATATAGGTATAATTCATCCATGTATTTTCTAAATTCCACATTTGTTGCATATGCAAGAGCTCATATTGCCAACATTTATTCCTCATGAATAGTGGCACTCCGATATAAGCATAAGTAGATTAGTCATCAACGCTTCAACACCTTTAGCAGATTGCATCCACCTACACGAAAAAGTGGAAGACATTCTGCCAATAATGCTCGTCATTAAGAATAAATAATATATCAGTAATCAAGTTAAAAAGTAATTTTATGTTCTACATTACTTTATCATTTTGAGGGTGTTTGACAAGCTCTCTCTCGAAGCATAAATAACTTCCAGTTTTAAAGTATTTTCAGAATTCATGCGTCTATTCTTTTTGTAATTCACAAAAGTCAAATTAAAGCATGGAACGTGATGCTGGAGTTCATTATAATATACCCATTTCATCGTATGTCAAATTCCTTCATCTTATTTGGTTCATGATGCTTTGACCTTTGTTATAATTGGCATCCAAGGTATTAACTTTTTAAAAGTTGCCAAATGGATGATATTGAATTGGCTCAACCCAAAGAGAATAGAAACTTGCATAGTATCTTACATCAAATATAAATATTCTAACCATTAAACAACTATTATTGCGTACTGTTATTAAGGTGAAAAGAGGTCACAAATTCTTAATTTTGTGATATTCATAATTTCCAAACAAGGTGACGCCTCTAGAGAAGGTGAAATGGTTCTATGCTTTCTAAGGTGAAATGGTTCTCTGCTTTCTTATTGGAAAGAAAAAGTTAAAAAACGTTATACGAGACGAAAATAATTGTAAGAACCACCAAACATAGGGATATGTTAGACATAATTTACCTCAAATGTAAGCTCATCTATAGTTGGGTATGCATTAGTTTGCGATTCCATGCTGCGTGCATCGAGAAAATTACAAATATCCCATAAAACCACTTCAAGGGCACAAAACTCAAAGGGAGACTCTGCATTTCAGCATGAGAAATACTTAGGGGTTTGGATTCAAAATTAAAATATGCAATGATAAAGCAACAAGTATCGCTAACGTCATTTCTAAAAATATTAAAGAAAAATAAAATACAATAGAAGAGAGTTTTCGAGTCCGAGTATCCACTTGATGTCAATGACACTTAAAATCATGGGATAGATGAAGGAAATTGAAAACATCTAGTGGGCATTTGTTGAAAATAATAAAAGATTAAGAGACAAAAATTGCACAGAAAAGTTTGTTCCTAGGGGAAGATTTTTTGACAAAATAGTCAATTATGGAAAGGGAGTCACTCAACACAATGAGAGAGCATACATGGAACTATTTGGCTAGAAGAATGCATTGGAGCAAGCCATAGGCTTGTTCTTGATTATTTATCATCTTCCTCGAGCCCCATTAATACTGTAAAACTTTGATTCCCATGAATACTTTAAAACTTTGGTTTATTCAACGTGATAAAAT
Source organism: Pinus taeda (assembly GCA_000404065.3). NCBI lineage: Eukaryota > Viridiplantae > Streptophyta > Pinopsida > Pinales > Pinaceae > Pinus > Pinus taeda. The sequence goes on along the minus strand of APFE030052903.1, from coordinate 21,008 downwards.
ACCCCTCTGCCTCTTGCCATCCCTATTTTAAATTATTATTATTATTAATTGTAAAAAGAATTAAAATTTAAGTTAAACATATATAATATTTTGAAAACATGAAATAAGGCTTTTGATATGAATTTTTTTTAATGTATCAATCTAAGTAAAATGGAAGAAAGGGCATAACCACTTTTGACATATATTTCTCAACTTTTGATATGTGGCTACAACTAAACATATTATCGAATATTCCATGGTCGTTGCTAGCATCCACCCAATAGTTACTAATGATTAAATTAAAATTGTAGAAGCCCTATTTTAAAATATACATGCCTTTCTGCATAAATATATACATAGTTGACATAGAAATATTATATTTATGGACCATATTATCTAGTTTGAAATATCTTTTTGTTATTCGTATATTTTTAAATACAATTCAATAATGAAAAGTTACTTAACACTAGAATTGACGGTGGCGGACGGAGGGAGATGAGCGAAGAACAACTAGGGTTGGAAGCTTAAAGGTGATGATCTCCATGGTAGGACGAGGAGGAGGGAGCTCGACTAGCTCCTACAACCAGGAGTTCACCAGCCATGGTAAGAAGTCTGTGGAAGAGGTCAGAGGAGACGATGAGGGGAAAAAGAGTCGGGAAGAAGACAAGGAGGGAGACAAACACAGTGAGAATAAAAGCACAAAATACAAGGAAGATAATGACAAGGAAAAGGGAGCAAAAACCAAGGCACAAAAAGGACCCTCTAAGCCCAAATCTGAGGTTACACCAAGGGTGGTCCTGAATGATCCTGCGCTGCAGGCACAAATGGACCACATGAAAACTTATGTTATCATTTGTAAATCCATGGGATTATGGCCCACTGAAAAAGCTTTACGGACATGGATTAAATACCATTGGAAACCAAAAGCGAGCATTGATCTACATCTATGGTCAAAAGGATTCTTTATAGTGGCCTTCACTAATATTGAGGATAAAGACAGAGTGTTTGAAGGAGGGACCTACTTCTATGCAACTGTTGGCCTCTATATGAGGCTGTGGATGATGAACTTTGTCCCGGAGTGGGAGACTTTCACATATGTTCTGGTTTTGGTAAGACTTTACTCCCTTCCTCTTGATTACTGGAAAATAGAATCATTAACAACTATAGGTAATAAACTAAGATGTTTTGTCAAGGCCTCAGAAGCCACTAGAAGAGGAAAATATACTTCTTTGCACGATTTTGTGTGGAAATGGATCTCTCCAGAGCTCTAACGGATGAGTTGATCTTGGAAGTCTTGGATGAAGAATGGGTGCAAACAGTAGATTATGAACATATTCCTTTTAGATGTCACAGATGTCATGAGCATGGACACCTGTTCAGTGATTTCCCCCTCAGTAAAAACAAGAATAAGAGAGGAGCTCCCAATATGAAATATTCAGAGAGCTTTCAAAAAGTTAGCCACAAAGGTAAAGGTGGCAAAAGGGGTCTTAGGCAACATCAAATCAAAGGACCTCAAGTTACATAGAATAGGTTCGAGGTTCTCGAAGGGGAGGAAGAGGCAATAAAAGTAGATTAGGGCACAGAGGTTAATCCATAGGATAAGGAGATAGAGGAGGACAAAGACCAACCTAGGAACAACAACATACAGAAAGAGGCCATGATGAGCGATGTAGAACTAGATATGGACCAGGAAATGACCCAAAGCAAAATGGAAATGGAGGATCAGCAGCTGCGAGAGAATTTAGATAGAGAGCACCTAGATTTGGAAGGGTTCTTAAAACAGGGAACCATGAGAGGGTTATATTTGTTACCTCAAGAAGAGTTCTCTCGAGTAGAGAAGCTATACTTATGGAAAACCTAGGCTAGTGGGGTGGAAAGGCCAAGCAACATGGCAAAACATGGCAACAAAGGTGTGAAAACTATAAAAATCACACGGGTATTAGCACCTTGATGCCCAGGAAAGAAAAGAGGCAGAAAAAAGTAGAATGAGCTATTGATGAAGTGTGGAAAGCTAATAATAGATTCGGGTAATATGAAAGAACTAACCAGTTACTCTTTCACTAATCTTTAATGATGAAGTTTACTTCTTGGAACATCAGGGGTCTAGGTAGTAAAAAGAGCAAAGATTACTTAGTAACAGAATGAAACAAGAAGCTTCGTATATTATATTTATCTAGGAAACTAAATGTTCAATACAAAAAATGAAATAATTTGACAGTAAATGGCTTAGTTGTTTTGAGTTTCTAGAAGTTAAGGCAGAAAATACAGCAGGTGGCATTCTTACTCTTTTGAATCCCCTAAATATTGGTATAATAGATGCTGAAGCCTCCAGAAATTATCTATCATTGGTAATGCAAATTGTGGGGGATAGGGAGATCTATTTGGTAACGAATGGTTATGGCCCTCAGAAAATGGATGACAAATTGAGACTCCTTGACTCCCTCATGGATCTCAAAGAGAGATATGCTGGGATTCCATAGATTTTGGGTGGGGAGTTCAACATGATCAAATCACTATCAGAGAAAAACAGGGGCACCCAAGCTCTTACCAAAGATGCATTGTCTTTTCAATCTTTCTTGAACACTATGAAACGGGTTGACATTGATACAAGTAATGGTCACTTTACTTGGAACAATAGGAGAGGAGGAGGGTCTTTGGTGACCTTAAAGTTAGACAGATTCATCATATCAGAGGACCTTATACTCAATGACATTGGAATGGAAGCAAGGATTCTGCCCTTTAGTGGCTCTGATCATTGGCCAATTCAACTAGAGATCAGGGGCATTGGTACTCCCAGGAATAGTCCTTTCAGATTTGAAAATATCTAGCTCACCCATCCAGATTTTATCAACAATATTTCAAGTTGTAACTAATAGACTCAAACCTCTTCTCCCCACCCTAGTTTCTGGGGAGCAATCTGGCTATGTGGAAGGTAGACAAATTCTCAACAACATCATTCAAGCATAGGAGGTGGTGCACTCACTGACTAACAACAGGAAGGTTGGAATGATCATGTAGCTGGACATAGCTAAAGCCTATGATAAGTTGAACTGGACCTATATCAGGAGGGTTCTTATTTCTTTTGGGTTTGATCACAATTGGGTTAGATGGGTCATGGCTTTGGTAACTTCTTCTAGCTTTTAAATTTTGGTAAATGGCTCTCCCTTAGAGATTTTTATTCCCTCAAGAGGCCTTAGGCAGGGAGATCCACTCTCTCCCTTTCTCCTTATACTCATGATGGAAGGTCTTGGCATATCGAATAAGCAAGCAAAAGCAAAAGGCAAAATCAAGGGTCTTCAACTTTCTGAGAATGGATAGACTTTGACTCATCAACAATTTGTGGATGATACCATGTTGCAGGGAGTTCCTATAATCAAAGAAGCTTTGGAATAAAAACAACTTCTAAATGAATTTGGTTTGGCCACAGGTATGGAGGTTACTCTTTTTAAATCTAAAATCTTTTTCTTTAATACTGATATTGCTATACAAAGGAATATCTCCAGAATTCTAGGCTTTCAAAGAGATTCTCTTCCTTCAAAATATTTGGGAGTCCCCCTTACTACTAAACCTCTTCATAAGAGAATCTAGGAACCTGTGATTAATATGATGCAGGATAAAATTAGGAATTGGACCATCAGATCTTGAAACTTGGCAGGCAGGATGGTGCTTACAAAGGATTTTCTTCAATTTATCCCAGTTTTTATGCTTTCAGTACTCCCTGTACCAAAAGGAGTATTACAACAATTAAGAACTATTCAAAGAGACTTCCTCTGGGTAAAAGGGGAGAAAAAAAGAAATGGGCCTTAGTTGCTTGGGAAAAGATTTGCAAACCCAAAATTCAAGAAGGTCTATGTCTGGCTGATCCAGAAGTTCTAAGCAAGGCTTTAGGAGCTAAGTTATGGTGGAGATGGGTGAAAGAACCAAAGGCCCAGTGGGCTAGTATCTGGATAGAAAAATATGCTAGTACTTGGGAAAACAACGAGCATATAAATATGTCTGGCAATATAAAGGGTTCACACATCTGGAATAAGGCCTGGGACAATAGAGCCTTAATTCAAAAGAATAGCTTCTCGGAAATCAGAGAGGGGGATTTGGCACTTTTTTGGGAAGATAAATGCCAACAAGAACCAATACTGCTAAATGAGAAATTTTTGAATCTCAAAACAGAGATAGATATCAAGGGGTTATCATAGGTCAAAGATTTTTGGGACAAAAATAATAATGAAAGAAAATGGAGAAGGTGGAAAAATATGATTTACGAGGAAGATAACCCCCTGAAAACTAAAGCTGAGGCTCTCATGCAGATACTGGAACAAAGGAAGATCTTAGTGACTATGGGGCATGACCAATTGAGGTGGGGAAACAACAATGAGGGGACCTTTAATCTTAAGGAAACTAAGTGCAAAATCCTTGAGATAGACTCTTTTTCTCTAGATAGAATATGGCAGAACTTGTGGAGGCATCAAGGTTGGATGAAGATTAAACTCTTCATGTCCCTTGTTTATCATAAAAGAATTATGACTTGGGATAACATAAGAAAAAGGGGAGTGTTGGGGCCTTCCAGATGCCTGCTCTGTGAAACCAACGAAGAAACAACGGAACACCTCCTCAATAATTGTATCTTTACCTCTAGTTTGTGGGATTATTTTGCTAACATCTTCCTAAGGAGCGATAGGGACAGAGGGTGCATCTTCAACACCCTAATGAGGTGGAGAAATAATTACTTAGACAATGAAATTTTTGGTACTGCATGCGCTCTTACCCCTAGCTTCATTATTTGGAATGCCTGGAAAGAAAGGAGTAAGAGAATTTTTAGAAATGAAAAAGGATCCCTTCAGTGTGTTTTGAAGCAGACTTTGACTCAACTTAAAGAGACGGTGGGTACCATAGTTCGAAACACCTCTAAAAATCAACCCTCAGATGCTGACGTGAAGATTCTGGGACTGTTGGCTATGCACGGGCTTATGTCGTAGAGCCTGGACAAAAAGGTTTTGGCTATGGTTTCTAAGTAGGTATTCTGGCATCCTCCCCCTTTGGGCTTTCTGAAATATAACATTGATGGTGCTTCTAAAGGTAACCCGGGCAATGCAGGATTTGGAGGAGTGTTAAGGGACGACAGTGGGAGCATCCTTTCCTTCTTCCATGGACATTTAGGCAGAGATACAAACAACATGGTAGAAGCCATGGCTATCGAGCAGTGCTTAGATCTCCTCGTGCAGGATAATCGGTAGAATGTTATTATCGAAACTGACTCTGAGATTATTATTAACACTGTCAAAAAAATTGGTTGGGGCTCAGAGCCAGAGAAGGTTTCTAAACACTGGAGGTTGATCCAGGTCTTCCAAAGGATCCAGATGCACCTTAGAGGCCTACACACAGTCAATTTCAACCATGTGCGAAGGCAAGCCAATAAACTTGTTGATCTACTGGCTAATCAAGGTGTGAATTGTACCAGGTATAGGGTTTTGATGAGCAGGCATAGGTTACCTCAGGATAATTTCATGGTTCAGTGTGACACCCAAGTAGTCGAGGATACGATGGTGTATCGCACCAAAACAATTGAAGCTCGGTCCAATAATTTCGTTTACTTATGAGATGCAAATTTTACCTTTCTAGCTTATTCTTATGTTGCCAGGAGGAATCTGCTACCAAAGTAGTTGTTTGGAGGGAAGGGGTAGTATGTTGCTCAGGCTCTCATATGGTGGCAAAAGCAAAAGTGGTTGCTACCAGAACCCGGATTCCAACGGCGAAATGCATATTCCTAATACACTGTCGAACATTGTTTTTCCACTAGCAAAGTGGTTTCCGGTATATCGGGGACCTCTCGGGTGGAAAGTGGTTTTAAAATTTTGGATGCAATCGCACTCCTTGTGTGACACATGGTTGTGGGGTGGTTTTGTTCTCCACCCCTGTCGCGCATTAAACAACAACTCCTTTTCTTGGAGCAATTTGATCCTTTGTCATAGGATCAAGTCCAGTGGATCTACGACTGTGATTTATCGTGGAGGTTTGTGGGGCCTCATGGTTAAAGAGAGGACTTCTAGATGGTGCGATATTCAACTCCACCATTGGATGAATTCGAGGGGATCAACGGTCAGGAATCTGTCGTGTTCAATGGTGCTTCCAAACGGTTTTTTGGTGGGAGCCTTGGCTCTGCGAGGTACTCAGCTGTAGTTGTTGGAAGCTATGTGTTCGGAAGGCAAAATGTATCAGACTTTCTCCTACTTTTTCAAATTGGTTGGGTTGCTTATGTGGCCTTCGCACTTGTTGCCTTTTTGGGTGGTGTAGATTTGTGGATTAGGGTTTGTCTAGAATCCTTGTTACCATGTCAATGGTTGTATTCTATGTAAATACTTTTCTATTTTAATGATTAAAAAGGTATGACTCTTGTTTCAGCAAAAAAAAAAAAGTTACTTAACACTCCATAGTGAATATTTTATTTATAATTCACAATGAAACTTTTTGTATCATTATTAATATTTTTTAAATGCCACACATTAAATTTATATCAAGAATAAAATTATTTACACATTTCCCAAGGAAATTTTTTATTTTCAATTATTTTTTGTCTTTGAACATTGGAATGTTTTATTACATTGTCAACATTAAAATATATTTTTCCCTCTATACATGTATATAAAATTGATATTTAAATAAATAATTAACATCCATATTTAATAGTTTGTTTAGTCATTCATTGAAATGTTTTGAAAAGTAAAGAATGTGCCTTCTTCCAAAATAAAAAGATAGATTATTTTTTATTTTATTTACTTTTTTTTTTATATAAAGCTAATATAAAATTATGTTGTTTACATGGGGATCTGAACTTTGAATCTAATGATTTACTTAATCAATTGAGCTCCCCCTATCCATGAATTAGTAAATTCAATTTATATTATAAAATTGAAATTTATTTTTAGCTAATATTAATATTATATATACACATATATTTAACATTTCCACATATAAAAACATTCTTATTTGTAATTATATGTTTATTAATT
>APFE030052902.1:41697-69964 GCA_000404065.3 Pinus taeda | reverse complement strand
TTAATATTAAACTATGGATAAGTGTCATAAATTTTTGATCAAAAACAAACTAATACCTAGTCAAAAACAAAATTAAATGCGTTATACCATACCCCTTCTGAAAGTATAATAAAAAACTCAAAAACTAATTAAAATCACATATACGAGATTTCATTTAATAAAAATAACTAAATTTTAGTGATTTTATTAATCACACAAGATTACTCTCCCATCATGTTAGATACTTCATTATTGAAAAAGATGCATAGATACTTATCATTCCCTAAGTTGTATCAATTCCACAAGGCTTATACTTTTTCCATATATCTAAGATATTGAATCACCAAGTACCCATAATAATTTACAAAATAAACCTTTCACATAAATAAAACAATGGCTATTAATAAAAAATACAAAATAAGAGATCAGACAATAACGAGAAAGTGATGCTACTTCCCATCACTTCCGAACAGTTAAATTTGCTTGCACAATCTGCATAATCAAGTAAAATTTAGTAACATGCCTACAGTAGGCCACACACTCACATGTTGAAGCCACACACTCGCTAAGGTTGAAGTAAACCCTTTAATCACTAATAGGCCACACACTCACATGTTGAAGCCACACACTCGCTAAGGTTGAAGTAAACCCTTTAATCACTGATGTCACCCATGCAACTTATTACTCTAGTCCGTGCACACCACAGTGTACTCTTGAGTGCCATACTTTTCACAGGAGGAAAAATGGAAAGCATCCAAATAAGTACTAGGGTAGTGAACACTTGGATGACATGTACTAACACACTAAGAGTACATATGGATATTGTAGCTCAGGGGTTTCCAAAAACTCAACTACATCTACTAGGTTTGAAGTGAAGTGACAATGACAAATGGAGCACAATGGGCCCAAAACACTACACAAAGGAAGAAATAATTTCCACAGGCTAAAAGACAACTACTAAGTTTGAAGTGAAGTGACAATGAAGATGGAGCCTAGTGGGCCCAAAGAACAATCTATCAATTCTTCTCTGGAGACGAGGCCTACATAAGATCCAAGTGACTGAACTTGACAAACACTGTCATTATTATTATAGGTAAGAAGCAAAGGGCCTACAGAAGGGGCCAAGGCCATGGTCACACCCACTTACTAGGACAATGGAGATGGTCTGCCATGTCAAAACAAACCAAACCTTACATTACATTACATCATTTCCAGCACCAAACTCGAGATGGAGAATAAATCAAATCTCAACGAAAAGTGGGAGTCACCTCCCACATGGAGGCAAGTGGGATAGTAGGCCCCGCAAGGGTACATAACATTAAAAACAAAATATCACAACCTTGACCAGAGAGGAAAATTATATCAACTATCTCCAAATATAACGGCGCCGTGGGAACGTTAGTAAAAGATAAACCAGATTAGCCATCTCCATAATTGACGGCGCCGTGAGAACGGTAGTCGAAAATAAACCAAACTTAGCGATCTCCAAATTTAACGGTGCTGTGACTTAGCCATCTCCATAATTGACGGTGCCGTGAGAACGCTAGTAAAAACTAAACCAAACTTAGCGATCTCCAAATTTAACGGCGCCGTGACAACGTTAGTAAGTGATAAATCAGACTAACCATCTTTCAATTTAACGGCGCCTCTTATAGTTCCACGGATCACTCCGATTTCAAACCTCGGCTCGCACCCAAATCCTTGAGCTCGCCCTCCAAAAATACTGCTAAATCTGAACAGCATCGATAAACGACGAGGCAGACTTCTAAGTTTATCCACGGTTGCCAAATGTGGCTTCTGGATGAAGTTGGAAATTGTACGTACTAAACGTACGTCAGCGAATCTAACGTCCCTATCGTTCAATTTTTTGTTTCATATATTATACAAACTCGAAATTTTCTGCTCACCGACATAAAACATAGATGGCTGATGTGGCATTTTGAGTGCTAAATTTTCCACCGCTCAAACTATAATTAAAAAACATTCAAGGTCAATGTCATGATTAAAACTATAAAATTTTCATACCTAAATTAATCCCATATTTAAGGTAAACTTTTGTTAATGTATTTATAGATAAAGTGTTACAAGTTATATTAAAATAAATTAAATATATTTAATATTTATTATATTTTAAAATATTTATATAAAGGAAAATTACATTTTTTTTCTAGATATATAATAAATATTAAGAGACGTGAAGATTTTTATATTGTAAATTTTGTAGAGTATTGTCTAATGAAATTGTGTATAACACGTCACCTATCATTATGGACCAGAAACCAGAAAGAAGAGTGATGATAAACTATTGCTAATGAGCCTTAAATAGATAATAATATTAATTAGTCGATAGAGGTTAAGTAAAAAGTCCAGAACAAATAAATAATATAAAATTAATTGAATTAAATAAAGATAAATAAAATCGATGAGTAGTAATTAGGGTAAATAAGAATGAGGGGAAGAAGAGCGGAGAGAAAACATACCGAGATTGATAAATTAGGTTTTATACATATATACCTACTTGGAAATTCAAATTAGAATAAGGATGAAAATAGATATAACCGGGAAAGAGGGAATGGGAATGGTAAGGTTAATAAGTAACATCAATAAAATAATAAATAAAGATTCGAAGTTAAGAAAATTAAATAAGAATTGAGAAAAAAAAGGGAGATTGAGATTGGAAGATTAGAAAAAATGGTAAGAATAAAAGAAGAAAAGTATTAAACAAAGCTTACATGAGAAGAAAAGTAATTGAAAATAAAATAGGAAGGAAAGAGAGGGGAGATAGAGAAGAGGGGAAGAAAAAATATTGATGAGCAAGTGGGTTTCCAAGATTGGCTCAATTTAAAGCTATCTTCTTTATTGAAGCTATTGGGGCACTTCTCGATTTTGAGAGCTTCCCTCGTGATAAGAGAGTTGTAAAAAGGAAACGGATTTTGGATTTGTTAAAAAAAATAAGATGCTTCAAATTAAAAGAATGTTAACTAATGGAAGATAGCTTCCCTCGTGATAAGAGAGTTGTAAAAAGGAAATGAGGCCAGGATTTTGGATTGGTTAAAAAAAATAAAATGCTTCGAATTAAAAGAATGTTAACTAATGGAAGATTTTGATAGACGAGGATAGTTCGTATCAGTTATATGCTCCTTAAGGCGAGATTTGAAAGGACAAGTTGTCTAGCCAATATAACACTTCCTGCATGAACATGGAGCTGAACTTAGCATGGGGTCAGAGTTATCTTTTGTTGATCGAAACATCTGCTTCAAAGTTTTATGTGGTTTAAAAATGGTTTTAATGTTCCCTTTCTATAAGATCTTAGTAATGAGGTTAGTGGTTCCTTTGCTATAAGGGAGAGAGACTTGGGTTTGGGAGGGTGAAGAGGAAATAGAAGGGATGGATTTGGAATTAGAGATGACATGAAAAGCTTTATTGATTTGAGATGAGGTATAACCATTGGATTTTAAAGCGTGGAATAGGTGGGATTTTTATGAGGGAGGGAATTGAGGAGCAAAGATTATAAGGGTCGAGAGATGAGAGACTTAAGAATGGATGACTTTTGGGATGGGTGGCAATGAGAATCGGTGTGGAGATACTAATCAATGTGGTTCTTCTTATGGTAGACTTGATGGTAAGGAAACCATTCGGTTGATGGGTAATAAGCACATCTAGGAAAGGCAGAGATTTATCAGATTCAATTTCCATGGTGAATTGAATACGAGGGGAAATGTTGTTGAGATGGGAAAGGAAGGCATTAAGCATAGTGAGGCCATTTTTCCAAATGAAAAAAGTGTCATCAACGAACCGAGACCAACACTTTGACTTTTGATGCCAAGAGTTGAATAATTTGGATTCAAATTATTCCATGAAGATGTTGGAAACAATGAGAGATAGGGAGGACCCCATTGTCGTGCTTTCAATTTTCTCATGAATGGTGCCTTTGAAAGAAAAGAAAGTGGATGAGAGGCAAATTTGAACCAGGTTAAGAGTTTTAGAATCCCAAGATTGGAGATCAGATCAATGGCTTCACGAACTGTGATTTTAGTGAAAGAGACATGATGTCAAAGCTAACTAAAATGTATTGATCATCAACGAGGATACCCTTGGTTTTAAGAATGAAATCAATGGAATATTTAATGTAAGAGGTGAATATCCGACATACCATCGAAGCTTAGAGGCAAGATACCTGTAACAACCCTAGTGAAAATTCCATGTAATAAAAGTAAATAAAGGAAAAATAAGACCACGAGTAAGGGACATGTATTCCAAGCTTAATGTTGGGCAAAGATATCCTAGTGGGCATCACTGGATGTGTTTATGTCTAAAGGAAATTGGCAAAGACAAAGTCATTAAAAAGGCAAAAGGCATTTTTTGGCACACTTATTTATGAAAATAAAGGAAAATAAGAGAAAATGAAAGCGAAAGGTCACAGGTTGCATGTGAGGAGGAAATTGAAGGAAAATAATGGAAAATGAAAAAAAATAGAGGCCTCATTGATAAAAAGGCTTATGAGGATCAATTGGCAAGATCTTGGCTCAATTTTTTTATCAGGTTTTTCTTTGGAGCAAGGAAAGGAAGGACAAGGAAAGGAAAGGAAAGAAAGGATCAAGGAAGGAAAGCAGGATCAAGGAGCTTTAGTAGGAATACTTGCAGGTAACGTATTGCATGTGTGATTTCCTAGTTGGTTTTGACATGCATGGCTTTGCATGTTGGTGTATCGTTCTCTTGATGTCGGTGGCATGGTTTTGTCGAGTTATGATAGTGGTTTTCAGCCTAGCCTTGCCTTTTTTGGATGCCATGGTGTTTTGGGATGTTTATCTTGGTTTTGAGCTTTGGATTTGCTAGATGGATTTTGGAATCTGGGGCAGAGGTCATCTCAAGGTTCATTCCCAAAGGCTTATGAATCCCTTGACCAGTTTTGGTGGCATACAAAGTAAAGCCTAAGGGATGAGTCTTGGTTTAGGGCCTAGTATTCCGAGTTTGGATTGTAATAAACCCGAAGAGACTAGTCTCGATTTAGGGCCTAGTGATCCAGGATTGGATTGCGGTAAAGCTTGAGAGACAAGGAGACAGAAAATTCCTCAAGAATAGTGATGGATTCCAGATGGAATTCCAATCTTAGATCAGTTTTGTGATTGGAGCAGCGGTTTTGGTGTGATCAGAGTTTGGTGAGGGTGGAGGTAGTTTAACCTCTTGATTCCCTTAGTTGTTTTTGGATTGGTTTATCCTTGAGATCCCACATTCATGCTTGGAATATGGCACGAGGGTGACTGGCTGAAAGAAATATTTGGTTCAGCCATGTCTACAGTTGGGTGGTACATTGAAGTCTCAAACCTAGTCAGATTTGCCTATGATTAATGAAAGCTAATTTCTCTTGCTTTTGTACTTTCTTAAATATGGATTTAATGGTTGTTATATCTTTGTTATTTCCATGGTTTTATGTTGGTTATAAGCATGGTTAGTTGGATGGTTCATATCATGGTTATTTCATGTATTTACTTGTAATTATTAAAATGATGGATGAAAGGCCTAATTGATGTCATAACAGTTCAAGGGAGAAGGTGATGATCCTTCTTGTCATGTTTGAAAATAGTTTTTAGTCACTCATGCTCTATCTTGTATCCTAGACATGTAGGTTGCATTGACGCCAAGTGTTTGATAGAATACCAGTCTCGGTTGGGGATGGTCATGTTATAGGTCTATTTGGGCACATCACTCCCAACATTAAGATCAGTACAATTAGGGCTCATCAAACCCTAATTCAGTTGTTACATGCCCTAGACAAGTCATCTCATTGAATGCTTCCATCCATGAAAGTTTCCTAGCCTGAAACCTTGCTAAAATGCCTCCTTAGGACACTAGCACAGCCTTCGTCGGGGGTGACTGCATTTCAGAGCAAGTAGGCCCATTCAGGTGTGCACTGTAGTGCACTTAAGCCCTATTTGACTTGCACTAGGCGAGATTGAGCGAAATTTGCATAGGGTTCTGGGAATATTCCTTGATTCTAGATCATTCTAGAAGGATCCCATCTCTTATCTCCTCCTATGAGCTTGAATTTGGATAGGCTAAGGATCAATTAAATTCCTATCCTATCATCCCTTGCTCCATGGAAACTAACTCCAAGTTTGGAAGGCCATTCAATACGCTCATTTATGACAAAACCACCTCCATTTCCTATAAATTGAGCACTCATCATAGTGATCAAGTTGCTAGAATCTAAAGATTGTAGAGAAATTATGTCGGTTTGAGATTTGAGTTCATTTCAAGCAATGTTATGTTGCTGGATTGGTATGGTTTTGATATGGCGAGGGTTGGACTAAAGCTGGAGGAGTGGCACAGGAATGAACTGTATTGGGTGAGACTCTTCCTTCTACATTAATAAAGTGTTTATTCCTTTTCTCCTATTATTGTTCATATCTATGATGATTATGTGTTTCAATGTTTTCGATTCCATTGGTTTATAATAGATAGATCATGTATTCTTTGATCATTGTTGCTTCTGTTTCTATTGACACAGGTACCAATTGAGAATATTTTGTTCAAGTGGAGGTGACAGGAGAAATTCAAAGGAGATTAAGGAAGCAGAATACTACAAGTAAGTTCCTTCATCCCATCTCTCTACTATAGGAAAAGGTTAAACTACTTTCTTTTTGTTGTTCCAAGTGTAGCTACCCACCTAGGGAAAATGTGTTTATCCATAGATGCAAATTCCATATAACAAATTGGGAACCCCGCTGGGGAACGACTGTTGTTCCTGGTAGCTTACCCTCATCATATTATATCCTAGTAGAATTTGCTTGATTTCATTGATCTTATTTCAGTCATTTTGAAGTGTTTTGGGTCAAAAAATGTGCTTGAATGTCTTTTGATTTGACTCTCTAGCACCAGTGGAGTGTTGGTCTTGACATAGTGCACTACAGAGCAGCCTTAGCTTAGAGACAGTGCACTGTCTCCCACCCTAGTCTGCGTTGATCCCTCTTAGGCTAAAAAAGCCACCTTTGGCATGATTTTTCCAAAGTTACTTCTGATGTTGTTTGCTGAAAGATCAATGTTTCTTATTGTTCTGAAATCAAGTTGTATTTCTCCTCCTAGCCCTACTTTGGCCTTGATTGTTTAGTGTTTATTAAGTGATTTATTTATCATTATCAGTTCATTGTCAAAGTTAGCTTATAATCAATTAGTCTTTTTTGAAAAGGAAGTGTCATAAAGTCTTCATTTCTTTGAAAAAGGAACTATCGTAAAGTCTTCATTTCTTGTGAAAAGTATTGATTGATTGTTTGTGCATTTAGTTTCCTTTTGTTCATTTAAACATTAAGGGAAATGAAAAGAAAAACTTGCATTATGCATTTAGAGGTTTGTGTGTGCTTGTAGGAATAGTATAGGGAAATTTGCATTAGATGTGCTCTATGCTCTTTGATTAAACATTCTGATTGCTCTATCCCTTGTAGTTAAAGTTTTTATTGTTCAAATAAATGAAAAGAATGTTTCTCATCATAGTTGCATTCTAGGATTTTCAAAGACATCATGTGGTGAACTTGAAAGGAAAACTCCTAAACAAGATCAACTTAAAAGTTATCTCAGTTAACCTAATGGAGCATTTTAACTTAATGCATAACATTTAGAGGTTCTAGGCTAGAGACATGTTCCGAAATCGAAAAACATAGCAGTTGTCGTTAATTGTTTGCGATACATTCCAAGTGTGATACCTCATTCCACTTATGTAGGTATATTGTAGCTCATCCACATACCTTCAGGTATATAGCGCGGTGTTATAGTATGAAAAGTATAAAGGAATGCTCTCACTGTGCAGTTTCACATTAGACAACACTAAAACAGATTGGGCCTCCACATAATTTCGGGTATATTTTAGTGGACTACATTAGGTTTCTATCCATCTATAGGTAACCGAGTCGGCCACCTTGTATACTGTGATACACCAAAAACAACATTCGGGGAGATTGCTTGCACGTAAGTTAAGTCCTTGGTTTACTGAGGCAGTATATTGCAGTTCATAGTTGCTTGGTAATCCTTTTGCCTAGATTATCCTTCTTTTGTTTTGTTATTTTATTTTTATTAAAATAAAATTAATTGACTGCGGATAACATCCTCCACGTCACTCCTTAGTTGATCTTAGTTTGAGACATATGGCAACAACTCCAGAGTCCACTGATCAAGGAATTCCTTTTGATGGGAATCCTAGTCCTTTCCTCCTTTTGGAAATATTAGTGGTCCTTATATGGCTACATTGTCCCTTCCGGGACTTACCATCGGCTTGCCAATATGGTTGTTCTCAACCTCCTTGGCCCCGCAGCTAAATATTCCTGTAACTGGACAAAATCAACCTCTACTTGATCCTAAAGTTGACCCTTTACCTTCTTCGTCGGTTGTTTCTTCCTCCCCTTCTTCCTCTTCGCCTGGTGAGAGTATTGACACTAGTAACCAGGTGGATAAGAAGAAGAAGAAAGGGAAGAAGAAGAAGAAGAAAATTCAGCAGGAGGGAAACCAAGCAACCATTTTTTCTAATGCAACTTATGATGAGAAATTGTTCGATAAGTTTCACAAACTTCAATATCCTCGCAAACTTTGTACGAGAGACCATCTTCTTTGAAATTGTTCTGGTATTCCTCAGATCTTAGAAGAATGGTCTTCTCATTCATATCATCCTATGTCATCAACTTCTAGAGATCATGCTGGTGACACACCATCAACTAGTGGTAGTAAAGTTCATGGAAATAAGGGTAAAGTTAAGTTTCCCTGTAGGTTACGTGAAGGAAATCACTCCATTCACCTTTGTCCCTATCTGGATGAAGCCCAAAAAGTGTTGGATAACTGTCTTACTTCTCCTCAATGACTTCCATCTAGTTACAGGAGACTCTCCCTTAATCCTTCGCTAGTTGATGAAGTGACTGACCCAAATCAACTGTTAGTCAAACCCACTGTGATGCAAGAAAGTGTTCCCTCTGCGAACAGAGGCAACCCCTCTAGCCCTAGAGTGGGTCTAGTCACAAACAAGGACAGATCAACAATAGCTTTCCTTAAACAGTTAAAGTTGGAGGCCTACCTCAACCGGTGGTCGATGGAGTTCGGTTGTGCTGCTCCAGCTTCCGCTTCCTTCTCCTCAACGAGTGATCAACCTGAAACAAAGCAAAGGAAATACAACAAAGCACGTAATCCGGCAACAACAATAAACCATTTACTCACAAAGTCAAGAAGTCATGAGCTATCAAGTACATTACATACAAGACATAGGAAAACATCATTGGTTGCATTAATAATGAAATAAGAGTTAGCTTACAACCAAAGTCTTGTCGTCACAAGCCTTCTCAGAAAGAGTCTAGCCAGCATGTTCTTCAAGCATTCACTCTTTGGAGATGGTTCTCCAATCATACAAGAAATCTCTCACTCATAAGTTTTACACAAGATCGAGGGAACTTCACAAACTTCCACAAGCTATCAACAATCCCACACTTGTCACTCTCACACCAGCTATCTAGCAAACTCACAAACACTAACAGCACTGCTCAACTAGCCAACTATCAGGAACTAGCAATGCATATCAATGGTGAGAGTTTAAATAGGAGAAGGAGTCTCCATGAAAAGTGGAAGAGAGAGCTTATCATCAAGGAAGGTAGCACAATTGACGGAACTGCCACACCAGGGAGGGAAGGGCAACATAAAATAGGCCAACAACCAGGTCTGGAGTCATTTGGAAGGCTGAATATTGGAACAAATTCGCCCAATCTAGATCATTGCGGGCACATAACTGGGGTTCAGCGCTGGCATCACTAGTGATCAGTATAGCTAGTCAGATCATTGTTGAAATAAACACATAGCCCCATGCTAGTGCTTAAAAACGGGCCATCGTGGGAATCAGGTGTACTTCCGTGTTGGCAGCGCGGTCGGTCTTTTCATGAGCGCTTTTCAGCGCGTTTATTTAAGCCAATAGCCACGATGAGGCAGACAACTTTGGAAAAGTGGGTCAATTGGCAACTTATGAGAGCATTTGTCTGTGATGGGCATGTTTGACTTCGACACATGACATAGTGAGAAAACCGGGAGTGAAAGCAGTGATAAATTACTGTGTAACAGATGCCCCCTAAAGTATGAAGCCCGAGAGAGTGGGAGGGGTGAAATGCTTTATAAAACAACTGAGCTGGAACACCATTTGGAAGGGCATGTGCACAAGTCAAACTAATATCTCTGAAGTACATGTAGTCTAGGCATGGGCGCAGCCATTCAAAAGACATACGGAATAGATCTGTGGTATGGACGCAACCACCTAGCTAATGAGACCATGATAATGATAAAGGTATGGTCGCAACAATCCATCAACAAGTCATGTAACCAGAAATCACACCACACAACCCGAACATATGTAATCTAAGTTCAGGGTCTTGAACCCAACCGACCATAGTACAAATTCTAACATGCGAATAGAGATGCTGAAGTTGAGCATGGTAGAAAGTCACATAATTACTGGTCAATGATGGAAACCGTTAACAAGCACGAGAGAAACCACCTATGATGCCAATGGTTCTCAAGGTACTAGCTAGCACAATCCACGGAGTGTGAAAAAGAAGTTGAAGTCAAACACTCGTGGAATCACCCAATCGATGACCAATGATGAAAGTCGACTGTCGGGTGCGAAGAACTTTCCATTGAGGCATGCAAGCTCTTAGGTACCAAAGGGGATCTCTAGATCAATCTCCTAGATGATGAGCTGGTGTCGACAGGAGACGACCCGTCGATGGAGGGCCATAATGTTTCCCCAATCAATGACACGGGACAAGGAACAAGTGGTAGATGGCGAAGCAGAGTATCAGAGAAGGAACAGAGGTGTAAACTGCAGAAGGGTTATACTCTTGAACATGCCGGCGATACGATTCCGGATGGTGGCAGCATTCAGGTACCAAAGGATCAGAGGCTTGATGGAGACAACATGGATCAAATGGAAAGAGGCTAAATGACAACCCAAACCCGCGGAAGGTCAAGTGATGATGTATGGATGTCCCAACCTGACAAGAAGCAGAAGTGTCAATGTTCAAGAGTAACTAGTTACCATAGAAAATCAATGATAAACCTGTTATTGAATCCAACCTAGTGATAGTTTAATGAGCCCTAGGGAGGAGAAGCTCAGGTCTCGTCATGGTGAGGAGTCCAATGTCATCAGGTTTTAATGATTCCGACATAGGTAAAACTTGAAGTCTTTTTCATGTTTAGGGAGTTTGAAAAAGACATGGAAAAGAAAGCTCCAGGGGGGGTCCTTTTTCGTAAAGTCGTGTCTTTCGAGCCCGAAAAAGTATAAAACTATACTCGAAAGAACCGCTCGACCATTACAATCGAGGAGTACTTTTCTTGATTAGTGACTTCGACCCGAAAAAGTAAGAAAGCGATCAGAACCACGTCACCGGAAGTGAGAAACTTGCCATTGAGGCATGCAAGCTTCAAAGTACTAAAAGGGATGTTTCTAAGTCAACTTCTTGGATAATGAGCTGATGTTGACAAGAAGTGACATGTCGTAGGAGGGCCTTAATGTATCCCACATATATGACATGAAACAAAGAAAATGATTTTCTAGAGGTGAAAACGATCTAACGACACAAGGTTTAGGAATGGTGGTCATGAAAAAATGGAGGGTGAAGGTATTGCAGTGGATGAGGCATTAACTAGATGGTGGTTTATCAACTGAATGAATTCTCTTGAACATATCAGTGACACCGAGATGGATTGGTAGCATTAACTCCAACAGATGGATGGTGTGGAAGACCAATGGTGAAATGACTGGTGAACGGAATAACCCAACCCAACTCAATCAAGGTGACGGAGTGAAATTGTCATGTTCAAGAGCGACCTGCTACCATAAAATTATTGAAGTTTTCTTCCTCTTTTCCCCAGTCACTGCTAACCAGTACCTCTTTATTTTTGTCAAGCTTGAGGAGGATAACATATGCTTGTTCTATAATTTTCCCTTCGGGCAAACCTGTCACTATATTTTAGCGAGTCTAGCGACAATGAAACTCATTCTTACCTAGGTGGACAATTTTTTCACTATTGTTTTAACGAGTTTAATGAAAAAGACAACTCGATACTTTTCATGTTTAGAGAGTTTGAAAAGGAATGAAAAGGAAACTCCAACAATTCTTTTTCATAGCATAATCCCTTAAGTCCGAAAAATGATAAAATAATACAAAAGGGATGACTTTTTTGATCACTTTAGCAAGCCAAAAAGACAAGCACTCGAACTTTTTCGTGAGACAATCCCTCAGGTCTGAAAAAGATTAAAATACACAAGAGGGATGGCACTTCCAATCACTTTAGCAAGATGGAAAGGCCAATAGCTTGACAATCTTTTCATATTTAACAAGTCTGAAAAGAGTTTAAAGGAGACTCATTTTTGAGAATCGAGTGGCGTTTAGGGTAGCAACTGGTTCCAGGTAAGCTGGGAACTTCTCAAAACATGGTGATGTGAAGAAGTTGGCTAATAGGACCACTCATCGCAACTGTTCCTCAAAAGGGTAAACAATCAAGTGGAAGCGTATGATCGGCCAAAAGGATGGAGGTGATGGCAGGAACACAACCAAGGCTCAAAAGGCTGATAGCATGACAATCACAAAGGTTATTTACCGAAGGTGGGTTCATTTTTTAACGAGTTTGAACCGTGGGGAACTATGCTCAGTGGTAGGTTTATTTTTTAACGAGCTTGAACCATGCGACAACATATGATCAGAGGTAGGTTTATTTTTTAACGGGCTTGAACAATGCGACAACATATGCTCAATTTTTAGTTTTTCTTTTTATGTAAGCTAGAAATGGAAAAACTAAAAAGCTAAAAAAAAATTAAACTAAAAAGATAGAAAAACTAAAAAAAATCTAAGGAACTACTAAGGTTAGGTAGGATGGTTTTGTCTGCGGAATAGACAAAACACTTCCTTTGCTTCATCTACATCACAGACGAAGGTGAATGGTGGGTTAGACCAATCACCTAACCTAAGAAGTTAAAAAGCTAAAAAGCTAAAAAAGCTAAAAAACTTAAAATCTAAAAGGCTAGAAAATGAAATTGAAAAAAAAAAGGTTTGCATGCCCCCACAATGATGAAAAGGAGAGTCTCTAGTAACCATATGGAAATCAATGTGGTTAAGTAGGATGGTTTTTGTCAGCGGTTAGACAAAACACTTCCTTGGCTTTGTTCGCAGAGCAGACAAAGGCGAATGGTGTGTCAAACTAATCACTTAACTTACAGGGAAATTCATATGGTAGGATGGTTTTGTCGGCGGTTAGACAAAACACTTCCTTGGCTTCATCCACATAGTGGAAAAAGGTGAATGGTGTGGGATGACACTTCCAATCACATAACCTACAAGGAAACCTATCTTTTCATCTGGGTTCGTCTACCAAATTGACAAGGGTGCATGCCCCCTAAGCTTCGTTACAGTCACCGGACTACTCCTAGCAATCAGGTGGATGGAATGAAGGTTAAAGAGACATTCTCAACGCAAAAGGACCATTTAGGGATGATGATCATCTTGGAGCTATGCTTGAATTGGGGAATGAAAGCTGGTCAATAGTGACAATTTTGCCTTCATGCAGGAAACACATCACTCGAAAGAGTGTTGAAACAATAGCTTCCATGTTATAAACATAGTCACGTCCAAGGAGTAGATTGTAATCCAACGGTCCTTGGACTACCATCATGTTCAAGCGAACGATTTTCCTTCCCAAAGTTATCAGTAACTTAAGAAGGATCCCTAACGGTTGACTGGGTCCTTTGTTAAAGCCTAACAAATTGTGTATGACAGGCATAAGCGATGGCGAACCAAGCACTTTCCAAGTAGTTGAGGAAAGGATACTCACTGATGCCCCTTCATCTATGATAGTGCCAGACACGATCATTTTGTAAACTTGTACTATGATCCGAAATGGTACATTAGAAGGAAGGCATGATCTTGCTAGTCGATTCCAATCAAAGGAAGTGACTAGACTACTTGGAGGGAGGTACCGAATAAACGGTTGAATTAACCCCTTGAGAAGTGGGAACTGGGGGACTCTCTTCTTGTTGTGAAGGAGTGGGTGGATTGCCCCCAAGTTCACCAGACTCTGAAGTTATAAAAAGAATTTGAACGGTATCGTTCTCACTCTCTTTGGGAAGGGTATGATCTTCTGAAGGTAAAACTGGGTTGACTGCCATCTCGACCTATTGACTTTGGTCTAGTATGGACTTAGAAGATTCACTTTCAACGATAGGTGTTTCGACTGGAAGTTGAGTCATGTCAATCGGATTTTCAACTAGTAAAGGACTTGTGGAGAGTTTCCTGTATCTAGATGGAATTCGCTGCGGTGAAGCAGGACGGCTACGCAAGACTCTTTTGGCTTCATCCAAAAGAGGAAAACGGGGAAGGGTATGGTCCCCTTCACATAACCTACATGGAATTTTGACTTTTCCTTTCTATCCATTATTAGTAGTTGATGGTGTGTTGTCAACATCATCACCAAAGGTTGATGACACCCGTTTGTACGAACAGGGGGACCATTCTCTCAGGATCCGAGGAATGCACGGACATTCTCGATGAAAATGGTCTCCTCTACAAATTATCCATGGAGATCTAGGTTTGGAGAGTTCAATGCGTGGATTTTCACCAGATGTTGCATGATTGCCCCTTTGCTTAATCAACTTCTTGTTCTTCTCCTCCTTCCCTTTCTTCTTCTTCTCAGCCACCTGGTTACTAGCATTAGTATTTTCACCAAGCGAAGAGGAAGAAGGGGAGGGAGAAATAAATGAAGAAGAAGGTGAAGGGTCAACTTCACTATTAACTGGATGCTGATTCGATTGCTGAGAAATCACAGTATTTTGAATGACAAAGGTTGAGAATAGCCAGACTGGCAGGCCAATTGTGATTCCCGAAAGGGACGATGTAGCCATATACATAGCACCAATACTTCCCCAAGAAGAAAATGGACTCGAATTCCCCTCAAAAGGGATTCCTTGATTGGTGGACTCCATTATCTCAACCTAATATCAACGAAGGAACACAAATGTTATTTCGAATTTAATAAATTTTAATGACGTTTTGAGCAACTTTTATTTTTCAATTTTTAAGAGTCGAGAAAAAGCTAAAGATGAATCTAGTCCCCTTTGATTTTTTAATGAGCTTGAAGTGACAAGTGCTCAGATGGACCTTTTCTTTTAAGGAGTCAAAAAGGAACGAAAGTGACTACTCTGGAAATCTAGACAGAGTGATTACCAAACCAATCGCCAAAATTGCAATATACACCTTGGTGATAAATTAAAGAGAAGTTACCAAGGACTTATGTACAACAATCAATCTTCCCGAATGTTGTGTTTAGTGCATTACGATCGATAGGGCAGCAGACACGACTTCCTATGGATAAAGGATATAAGCCTATTGTGGTCTCCCAATATATACTCGACAATACGAGGAGCACAAGTCCGTGCTAGTACTTGTCATATCAAAGAGGAGGAAGCACCCAACCTTTGATGAAAATGATAGTTACTAGATTTTATGATGCGGAAACACATCTCTAGCCTAGACCTCTAGATGTGTTGTGTTAGGTTCCAAAGCATTGTTAAGTTCATTGAAATTTATTTTAGAGTTCGTCTTGTTTAGAAGTTTGCCTTTCAATGGTTCACCACATGATGTTGATTTGAAATTCCTAAAAATGCAATCTATAATGATAAACAATCATTATTTATTTTGATCAATGAAATCTTAACTACTAGGGAAAGAGAATTATGATTCTTTCAAACAAAGAGCAAAGAGCACACACTAAATGCACTTTCCTAAATCACTTTTCGCACACAAGATAAATTCAAATGCAAATGCATGTATTTGTTTTTTGTTCCCTTAATGTGAGAAATGCCAAAAAGGAGAAACAAATGTAGCAAAAGATCCGAAATACTTTACTCAAAGCAACATTTCGACAATTTCTTTTTCAAAATAGAAAGGAAGACTAAACGACACTTTTCAATTTCACAAAGAAAATGCTTTTGACACTTCAAATAGCAACAAATCAAATCAAATACGCGACAAAAAGTTCAATCGACTATCCAAAGAAGGAAGAATTCACGACACTTCTCTTTTTTGACACAAAACGATAGTTATGACACTTTTTGTACCAAAACGATAGATCAATTTAAGCAACTTTTCGACAAATGATTGTAAATGATAGAAAAATACATAAAAACATTTACTAATCCTAATCAATGGAGGCTGATTTATGTAATGCAAGCAGGCTTCAATAATGAGGTACTGTTCATAAGCAGTAAATCAACTAAACAAAGCTGAAAATAAGGACAAAAACCCCAAATTTCAAGAAGAGAAATAGGCTCAGTCAGTCATTGCACCTGGGCTTCATAGAAACAAGTATGAATCGCACTTGCTATACTCAAGAAGTGTGATGCATACTAGTTGATAGTGATAGACAGTGCGACGAGCTAGGGAGCGCAACTAAGGTGGGTTTTGGCTCAAATTTGTAGCTGATTTCAGGGATTTAAGCTGAGTTATGATGGATAGTAAAGAGAAAAGTATAGAGGAATGATCTTGGGAGGTTACTGAGCTACCAAAAGGGCATCTAGAATGCTTGTAAGTTAAATGTTCAATTGATAAACTAAACAGGAGATTGACTAAAGCAACATTCATCTACTATACAATTGCAGAGCAAGAGCAGTTCAAAGGCTATCTGGCTAACTTTAGGTTCCATCTATAGTTTATAAAGAAAACAATAATAACAAACAAACATCTACTCGCTCCCCAGCGGAGTCGCCATTTTGTTTCTGGGAAAACTAGTGTCTTTTCGATCGACTAGCCCTCTAGGATTGACAGCTATCCTAGAAACAAACAATCAAAGTAATTTGGGATTTCCTCTATGTATGATAGATAAGAGAGAGGCAAAGGAACCAACCTGGATCTTCCGCTTAACTCCTTGCTTGATCTCTCTCCCCCTTGACAGAGCTTGTAACTCCTCTCCTACTTATCCCACTTAGAGAATACTTGTAGTGACACAGTAACAAAAACTATCAAAGCATCTTGATCTATTATATCATAATCATTACAAGATCAGAAATGTAATGAACATACAATGGCATTCATAAACAATAACATTCACAAATTGCACAATTATATGGAAGAAAACTAAAAGAACATTATTAAATATGAAGGGAGAACTACAACCCAGCTGTCTGATCCAGCATCATCCTCCCAGTATCAAAGCCCTCTTCACCTCATGAAAAGAAAGATTACACCAACAATACAATGCTCTTTCTCAACCACAAACCATCAGCGCTTCCTTGCAAATTACAAAATTCCAGCCTCCAGATCTCTCAGATGAGGGATCCATTTATATATGTGTGCAAGGGTGTGAGTCATCTCTGGGGTTTTGATTAGTGTCATTCCACTTGTGTTTTTGGTTCCACTTGGAGATTTATTGGATCTCCTACTCATCCTTGGGTGAATTCAGAGAGGCAAGTGTCATAACAGAAGTTTCTAGAAGATTCCATGAGCACCCACTTAGCAAACTGTCTCGGACATTTGTCCATCCTCACTCATCACACCTTACAGAAGGCCTCATCAATATGCATCGCGCCTCGCTAGTGTAAGAGTCAGTATGCATCGCACCTGGCTAGTGTAAGAGTCAGTATGCATTGCACCATGACATTGGAGAAGTCAGTATGGTCCCGTTTCAGCCAGTTCTGGATGGTTTTTCAAGTGGAACTTTGGGGGAATGATGTAATCAGCTGACCATGATGTTCTAGGGTACGAAACAAAACTTTTAGGGGTTAAAGAACCCTTATTTTATCGAAATATAAGATTGGGGTTGCAGTGCCCAAATATGTCTATAACACCTCCCCGTCACATCGTAAAGCATATCACTCAACATTATCATTTTCAACTTCATGCTTTGGGGGGGAACTGTTATAGGTCTATTTGGGCACATCACTCCCAACATTGAGATCAATACAATTAGGGCTCATCAAACCCTATTTTAGTTGTTACATGCCCTAGACAAGTCATCTCATTGAATGCTTTAATCCATGAAAGTTTCCTAGCCCGAAGCCTTGATGAAATGCCTCCATGGGACACCAGCACACCCTTGGTTAGGGGTAACTGTGCTGCAGAGCAGGCATGCCCATTCAAGCCTGCATTGCAGTGCACTTAGGCCCTGTTTGACCTATGCTAGGTGATATTGGGTGAAATTTGCATAGGTTTTTGGGAATATTCCTTGATTATAGATAATTATAGAAGGATCCCATCTCTTATCTCCTCCTATGAGCTCGAATTTGGATAGGCTAACGATCAATTAACCTCCTATCCTCTCATCCCTTGCTCCATGGAAACTAACTCCAAGTTTGGAAGGCCATTCAATGCCCTCATCTATGACAAAACCACCTCCATTTCCTATAAATTGAGCACTCAACATAGTGATCAAGGGGCTATATTCTGAATATTGTAGAGAAATTCTATTGGTTTGAGATTTGAGTTCATTTCAAGTAATGTTATGCTGTTGGATTGGTGTGCTTTTAATGTGGTGGGGGTTGGACTTAAGTTGGTGGAGTGGTACAGGATCAAACTGTATTGGGTGAAGCTCTTCGTTCTACATTAATAAAGTGTTTATTCCTTTTCTCATATTATTGTTCATATCTATGATGATGATGTGCTTCAATGTTTTCGATTCCATTGGTTTATAGTAGATAGATCATGTATGCTTTGATTGTTGTTTCTTATGTTTCTGTTGACACAGGTACCAATTGAGTGGATTTAGGTCAAGTGGAAGCAATGAGAGAAATTCAAAGGAGATTAAGGAACCAAAAGACTACAAGTAAGTTCCTTCATCTCATCTCTCTACTGTAGGAAAAGGTTAAACTACTTTCTTTCTGTTGTTTTAGGTGTAGATACCCACCTAGGGAAAATGTGTTTATCCATAGATGAAAATTCCATATAACAGGTCTTGCCTAGTCTTGAGGTTGATTTTTGGTTTATTAACATTTGTATCATGTGTTTGATGGATTCTGGAAATTACAACAAGTTTTGAGCATTTTCCAGAATTCTAGGCTGGAAAGGTGCCTTAAATTCCACAGACGCTAGCATGGGTCTGCTGGGAAAATTCCCTGGACACAGGTAGACAGACTTGTGAGAGCATCCAAAGGTCGTTGGATGCTAGCATGCCCATAGAATGAGAGCATCTAGAGGTTAAGAGGTCTGAAAAGTCAGTGGGACCTAGGGATATGATGCGCAAGTGGCTGGGATGCCTCCTGAGAGTGTTGTTGTTTATGCGAAAGGTATGGTTGATATGTTTCAGTCGATTCCATTTCCTTTAGTTCACCAAGGAGGTTGAATCATATCATAGTACCCTTGCTTCACATGTTTATCCCGATTGGTAGATTACTTGGGTAGATGTGGGAGGAGGGTGGTTATAGATTGGTATTAGAGCGTGGTTACACTCTCCTTAGGTGAATGTGTTTGTCAAGCATACATGTTGGTTTCATACGTGTTCCATATGTTTGTGAATTATGTTGTTGTTGTGTATGCATGGTGGTGTTCATTGTCACAGTTGTGTTTCCATGTGGAAGTTCATGGTTTTTTTGTTGGATGTGATTGTCATGAGTGCATGTCGATCGCGCATTTGTTATGAATTTCAATGCCTATATGTTGTTAGGCGTGCATTGTCATGGTGAATGTTGTTATGCATGAGATCATTGTATGAAATTAGATCATCATGACACTATTGGTATGTTATGATTATAATGTGCTAATTGAGATAGAGTAGGAGATGCAAATAATTAAAGTGAAGTTGTAACATTGGACCTTAGGGCAAGAGCATGTCGTCATACAGGTATGTATGTTGGGAATGTAGGTATGTAGGTTAAGGATTGTTATATGCATTATGGTTATGTGTATGCCTTCCATTATATTGATGTTATGGTTACATACATGATAGATGATAGCTTATTAGTGTATTCATATGCACATGTGTCGGATAGTCATGAATGTTAGTGACTTGTGGTTATATGCATTGCTAGTGTTATTTTATGTTAGATAATTTGATGATTAAGTTACATGTTGTTGATGAACATGATATATAACTTGTTGTTGTTATATTCTAGTAAACTTGATGATTAGGGTTATTACATTAAGACCTTGATGTTATATGTATCGTACTAAGTTGGATTGGTCTATGCAAATGGTTAGGGTTATGACATTCAGGTATGAGTTAATATGATGTGATATTATGTCACACTAATCTAGACTATCTCTACAGTTGTGATCATTATGTATGAATGATAATTGTTTATGCGTTTATGATGTGAACATGTTAGCTAGTTGTTATCACTCAGCCAAATTTCTAAGGATGAAAGAGAAATCCCAACATAACCAAAGACCAACCTTTTATTTTGGTAGCTAGCTCAAATAGGCTGGAGAGGGCTCTTTCCAAAGAATCACAACTACGAGGGCTGGATGGATTAGGATTTTAGGCTAGGTATAAAGTGCAGAGGGTTTTGTTTGTTTGATTGAGTTGCTGGATGAAGATTAGGTCAAGACAAATGATATATGATTGTAGACATTCAAAGGGACAAGGTAGGTAGAAATCCTAACAAAATGGTATTTGTGTGGGATGAATTAGACTGATGAGGAGCTAGGAAAATCATGAAAACACATGAATTTTTCATAAACTGAAGAAATGATTACAGACTATGAAAGTTTCCCCAAAACAAAGCATGAAAACTCATGAATTATGTTCATCAACTTGAAAACTATCAAAAAATAGACATGAAATGATTGCTGGAATAAACAACGCATTCAAACATATGAGACAAAAAAAGAAACAATGCTAAATGTTCATACCACAAGTATCCCAAGGAAATCATTGTAACTCATCTATTAAAACTAGCTAAATTATGATAAAATAGTGTCTCTTGATCAAAAGCCAAACATCCAATTGATTCCAACCAGTGAAAAGACTGCAAAAATACAATATATTGGCCTGATTTTTCTTTTTCCTAGCATTAGGGGTCAAATCTGTGAGTGGAGGAGTAGTTCCACCAAAATTTGAACTTATAGCTAGAGTATAGGGTGGTCAAAGTGACTCATCCATAGTTACAATGAAACTGATTCATTTGAATTTCATGATAAAATTTACATAATGAATTTACCCCTAGGTAACTTATCCACATGATATTTGTAGGTTTTAACCTCGTAGAAAAATTACCTACATGCAAATTCTAAAACACAGAATATAAACAATGTAAGAGCATAACACATAAAACACATATACATAGAGATTTCCCCTGGATCCTAAAATTAGGACTAATAGCTTGATTTTTCATTATGTTCCTTTCAACGTTACAATACATAAATATATACATGCCTAAGCATCCAATACCATGGACTGAAAACCATCGCGCCCAAAACCATGTGCGAAAACCATGCACAAAACCATAGGTAGATTTCGCCCCACCTAAGATAGGGTCCAAGTTTTCTTTCCCCTGGGCACTACCTTAGACCCTGTAGAGGGGGGCTACCCTCCCCCCTCAAACCACCTGTGACCCCCCCACTGCGCAATCGACGCAACAAAGGGGGGGCTCTGTCCCCCCTCTAACCCCCCGATTAACTACTCGAGATAGTCGTGGAAAGAATATAACACAACCCAACAATATTTACATTTACCTTCATTAATTACATAGGTAAAATCATCATTTCCCAAGATTAAAATAAAAATTTCAATGAAAACTAAAAAAAAATAGAAAATTGCTGAGTGCACAGTGCCAGTGCCAGGTGCACCCTCCATATTGTAGGTGAGTTTTGGATGGTTTCTTGGTGTCCAAACTGGGCTCAGGATGGCTTGTTAGAAATATTATCCTGTCTAATTTCCAAATATGTATTTATTTTTCATAATGGAGTTGATTTGACCCCTCAAAAAGTGTTTCTCCAAAGACTTCTCAGTGCACAACGTCTAGGTAGAAAAAGAGGCAGAACATTGATTTTTGAGTGTTTTTTCACTTTTTCTCCTGCCAATTGGACCAAACAAGGCTATCAAAGTGGATTTATTGCATTTCTTTCCTTCTATGAATCCAATGGTGGTATTATTTTGGCCAGAAAGTGCCTCAAACAAAAGCACAACGCCCTTCAGCGGTCATAAAATTGCTTAGAAATGCACAAAATTTCCAAAACTTCAAAAATTTGCCCAAAATTTATCAAAATTTGTTGAATGATGAATGATGGTAAGGGTTATGCATGGAGTGAGGCTTCAACAATTATATCAAGCCCCCATTTCTCTTATTTCATGATTAGGGTTTCAATTTTGGCATTTTCCCTTTTAAGCTTTGACCTGGCAATCTTGTTCCTCATGGCATAATGCTTTGCCATTTTCTCTGAATGTCATTGTCTTTGGTGGCCTTGTCCATGAGCTTCTCCAAATGATGGTTAATCCTTCCTCTCTTATGTGGTCTTCTCTTTTCCTTCTCTTATTCCTCCATGAAATCTATGTTTCTCCTCTTCCATAGTGTCTTGGCTAGAAACCCTAGGGAGATGAATTGGGAGTGAAATGTAGGTTTAGGGAGTGGGGAATGGGATGGAAAAAATTAGGGAGATGGGGGAAGGGATTATCGAATTGAGAGAGGTGACAAGGAGTATAAATGTTGTGGGATTTAGGAGGCTAGCTAATTGAGATACCTAGGTCTTAGTGTTTAGAGGATATAGGGCTCTCGAGAAAGGGAATGGTAGTGTAAGGGTAGGGATAGGGTTTTTAGATATGTAGGAAGGGTAGTGAAAGTATTAGGAAGTATATTTTGGAATTGGGAATGAAACTAGGGTTTTTAGCAAGGACGACACCAAAATTTTATAGAAGATTGAAACACCACTAAAAATGGCCTTTGGGAATGCTAAGAGGGTGTATTTGAGTGTTACTTGCTGGAGGCTTATGGAACAATTGCTGAAGTGTTGGAGGCATTGTAATGGAGTTTGGAGGAATTTTGGCCTTGTTGTGCAAATTTGGGCAAGTGCGCAGTGCAATGAACAGACATGCCCTCCCTCTCTCAGGTGCGCAATGCACAACGCATGCTCAACAAACACACACATGCACAACCCAATGAACATGCATGCAACGCTTCCTCTGTTTTGCAAAAATTGCCCTTCAAACTTGAAATTTTCTCTTTTTTTTTGAGGTTGCTCGATGATGATAAGAGAAAACGAGGTTTGAATTGATGGCTTGAGGGTTTAAATACTTCGTGGAATTTAATTTTTGATCATTTGAAACCCATTTTTCTAATGTTTCAAATCACCTTTCAAACTTTTGCAGTAATACCCTTTACTTTGTATTTTTTGCTTTGTAGATTAGTCATTTGATGGAGTAGGCACTCTGATTGTTCAGTTGGCATGTGGAAATGAGTTGATAGCTTGGGAAGTAGGTACTTATTACATATAATGGAAATAAATATTATAAATAAAAAAATAAAATTTCATCTCTGTTTTTTGGAATAAAATTAAAATTTGGAATGAAACTCATTCTTGAAATCAAAATTACAACCATGGAAATCATCTTTACATGTTTTCAAACCTTATTTAAATGAAAAAGGAATATTATTTTGTTCACTCTCATACTTTTTATGGCCTTATGCAATGAAATGGTGTTTTATTGGACCTTGGAAAAATGAAACCTAGAGACCTAATGAAAAACTTGAGTGAGCAGACTTCAGGGTGATTTGACTGACATAAAGACACGATGAAATGAGCTTTCATAATTGATGTGTGCTTATTAAGACATGAAGGTGGGCCAACGAGTATGAAGTTTTTAGGGAGAGTGAGGTTTTTTTACTAGGGCTACCATCAGTGAGTAAATTTTTGAATGAGCACCTACGTGGAATGACAAAAATTTCTGAGCGAGACCCTAATATGAATATGAAAAGAAGAGTTTTGATCATTGATGGTAGTATGAAAATACTGACACTAACACTAGTGACTATTATGGATATCATGACCTTATTTATGTTTCAGTTGATATGTCGTAAATCTATATCATGCTAATTTGGATTGATTATGTAGACAAGATAGCCTCCCCCGAGATACATTAATGTATGATTTTTCTCATGTTGTATTTGGTGTTTGAATGTTTGGTGTCTATTATGTCATCTAGTTGATTTATTTAACATGGTATGTTTTCAAGTTGGTTGAATGTTTGTTGAATTTCATAATATGAGTATGTATCCAAATTATCCTTTTTTAAGATGATTGTACTAACACATATGTGTTGAGATAGTTGATATGTACTTGAGTGTACTAGGTGATAGTTGTAACATTATATCTAGTGACTATGAGTTGACTATGGATTATGACATGATTGTTATTATTGGTAAATATTTATTTCAAATTGATAGATATGATTTTCTTGATGTTTGGAACATTTGATTGAAATGTGTAAATAGTTGCGGGAAACATGCTTGGTATTATCGTGACAAGGTAATAGTTGATGTGTTTATATAACTAACAGTTGGGTGATGTGGAAGTGCATAGTAAGCCTAGATTGCAACAAGGTAAAAAGGGTAAAAGAAAGGAATTGGAAAAGAATTCCTTTGGCTATATTTGGAAATCTTAATTCCAAATGAACAAGTGATTTTCATACATGAAATATTCTTAACCTTGATTTTGTCTGACATTATGCCGATATGTGCTATAGTTATGAACATGTATTTGACAGGTACATCAACTAGTTGTTAGTTATAGGTGGATCTGTCAAGGGATTTGGATTCCCTTGAGAGATGGCATGGACATGTTTAGTCACAAGGCAATGTGCTTGAAACAACAAGATAAGGTAATTGGTGTATTGTTATGCTTATTTAAGCACTAATAGTTATGTGTTTATAGTAGTATGATGCAAGGGATTGCATGGAAGTGGAGACTACCATGAAATCTTGAAGAAGGGTCAAGTTGAGATTTCCCTTGGAAGCATTGGGAACCATGGGGATTAAGTCATGGTGTTTGTGGTTAGTCTTGTGCTTTTGGTCTTTTGTGATTTTCTTGCGCTTGATTTGCAGTTTTTTTATGTCTAGTGCATGATCATGCCACTTTGTTTGTTGTGTCATATTGTTATTTGTTTTCATGTTTTTCTTCTTATTTGTTTCTTGTTTTACCTTTTCTGTTTTGAGTCTTGGGAATTGGTTGGGAAAATAGGAAATTCAGTGGAGCTTAGGGATAGATGAATGAAACCTAGCAGGTAATGTAAGACTTGGATGAAGCTCGATGTATGTATAAGAGAAATTTAAGGTAAGAATATGACAATCGGTTGGATTCGTTCAGTCCATTGGTGTAAATGGACAGTGGTAGTATAGTCATGAGAAAGGTAATAGGAAAGGTGAAGTAAATGGACATGAGGCGCCATATGCCTTGGATATGTTGAGAATGATTGTCTCAATGTTGTGCATGATGTGCACATATAAAGGGAGTTCTCTTAACCATGACCTTATGCTATATGGTAATTATGTTATGATCATGATTATGCTGATGTTTATATATGTATACATGTATGTATGTATGTCATTGTTTGACGGGATCATGATTGTTTTATGCTAATGTTTATGTATATGTATGTATGTATCCATATATCTATTTCACTATTCGACAGGGTTGTCATGGATCATTCTTGTGGAGGAAGGATTGCTTATGCAGGTGAATGGCATGAAGAGGTTCCTTGTTCATGAGGAATCAAGTGGGAAGAGTAATCCTGACAAATATATGATGTCAGTATCATGTGGATATGAATTGATATTATGTTATTATAGTATGTTTATGTTATGGATAGGCTAGGCTGAGGGATACATCAACGAAACGAAAGTAGTGTGGTCAACGACATGTTGGGAAAAGCATGGATAAGACACTGGATGAAAGGTTGGTTGGTAGGGACAATGTGGTTTTGGATGTGTGGTACTACTTTGTTGCATATGTTTTATATGTTGTACATGATTGCATTTGTGATGTTGTGCACATGCAATGTTGTGTATGTATAGTGCGTGTACACGTTGTTTATGCAATGCTATGTACAGGGTGGTACAAATAGTGTTGTCTAAATATTGCATATGCAGTTCTGGGTATAATGGTGCTATGTACATGTTGGATATGCAGTGTTTTGTACATATTGTATTGTGCACATAATGGATATGAGGCATTGTGTGCATATGGTGTTGTGCGCCTGTTGGATGTAAAAACCCTACTGAAAATTCCGTGTGTATATATATATATATATATTATATATATATATAGTATATATTATATTAGATATAGAATATATTATATATATATATAATATATATATATATATTGATTTATATATATAATTTATATATAATTTATTATAGTATATATATATGTTATATATATATATATATCATATATATAAGGTCACGGTGATGGGACATGTATTCCAAGCTGAATGTTGGGCATGACATCCTAAGGGGGTGTTCATTTGGTTGTTTATGGCTAAGGAAATTGGCAAAGGAAATGGCTAAGGCTTTGGAAAGGCAAGATGGCATTTTTGGCACATTTATTTATGAAAATAAAGGAAATTAGGAGAAAATTAAGGCAAAAGGTCACAGGTCGCATGTGAGGAGGAAACTAAAGGGAAAATAATGTAAAATGAAGAAAATAGGGGCCTCATTGATAAAAAGGCTTTTGAGGATCAATTGGTAAGCTCTTACTTAGTGTAACCTATTGGCTCAAGCTTTTGCTTTGTTTATAGATGGGATCAAGAAAGGAAAATAAGGCAAGAGGAAGGAAGAAGCAAGCAAGGAAAGGCAGGATCAAGTAGCTACAATGGGATTCCTTGGAAGTATCGATTTGCATGTGTATTTTTCTTGCTAGATTTGGAATGCATGGTATTGCATGTGGTTCTTTTGCTGTTATGGCATAGGTTTCCCCTGGTGTAACAATGTTTTCAGCCTAGCCTTACCATTTTCGGATAGCCATGGTGTGATGGGGTTCTCATGTTTGAGTTGAGCTGGATTGTCGGATGGATTCAAAGTTGAGTGAGGTGGATATCTGAAATGTTAGAACACATGAACTAGTCACCCCTGAGCCAGACTGTGGTTTGTGGTAAAGCCAACATTGTATTGCCTCATATGGCCTATGAATAAAATCTAGTGAATGGTAGGATATATGTTAAATCCTAGAGGTGGTTATCTCTCTGTTAGGCCTAGTAATCTCAGATTGGGATATGCAATAAATCTTGGAGAGTAGGTCTCGGTTTAGGGCCTAGTGATCCAGTGTGGATTGCGGTAAAGCCTGAGAGGCTGGGGTCTTGGTTTAGGGTCTAGTGATTTGGGTTTGGATTGTAGTAAAGCCTGAGAGACTAGGAGACAGGAAAATTCCTCATGGTGTAGGTGGAGAAATCTAGTGGAATCCATGCTTGTTTGGCCTAGTGATCGGGTGGAGATCATAGTAAAGCCTGTTATGATATGTTTCTTATGTTGGCCTAGGATTCATGATGGATTATGGTAAAGCCCGGTTTCTATTGATGAGGGTGTGGTGGTTTAGCCTTAGTATGCCTTGGTTGGTTCTTTTGGTTTAAGTCCCACATTCATGCTTGGAATATGGAATGGGATAGAGTAGGAGATGCAGATCATCATAATGAGGTTGCATCATTAGACTTTGGGATAAGAGCAGATCATCATACATATTTTCATGTTGGGCATGCAAGTAAGTAAGTCAAGTATTTTTATATGCATTAGGTTTATATACATTAGGTTATGTACATATCTTTTGATGTTATGGTTACATTCATGATAGATATTAGTTGATTAGTGTAGTTATATGCACATGTGCTAGATAGTCAAGAATGATAGTAACATGTAGTTGTATGCATTATTATTGTTTTTTTATATTAGATAACCTGATGATTATGTTATATGTTGTTGATGAGTATGTTATAGGTTAACTTGTTGTTGTTATATGGCAGTTAGCTTGATGATTAAGTTATATGTTGTTGATGAGCATGATATATAGATTATGGTTTTTATATGCTAGAAACTTGATGATTAAGGTTATTTCATTAATATCTTGATGTCATATGTATCATGCTAAATTGGATTGGCCTATGCAGATGGTTAGGGTTATGAAATTTAGGTATGAGTCGACTTATGGTGTTGCATTATGTGGTACTAATCTAAACAGATCGTACATATGTGATTTCTATGCATAGATGACAAATGTGTATGAGCTTATGATGTGAACATGTTAGTTAGTTACTGTTATGGATATCATGATTTATGTTTGAGTTGATATGTTGAGAAGTTATATCATGC